>OX384029.1:23279668-23512168 GCA_947534325.1 Agonum fuliginosum | reverse complement strand
ATTAATTTTTTTGTAAGGCCATTGATAACCAAAAATTTAATTATTATCAAGTGAAAATTGCAAAATGTAAGAATCTAAAATGTGTTTTTGTGTTTAATCAATTCTACTTTCTGAACGGATAAAGATATCGACTTCCGGTTTGCGGCATTGGATTCCTTTGTAAATTTTACGTAATATACATTATATTAAATTTTTGTAAGGCCTTTGACAACCCAAAAGTTGATTAAAATGTTTTTGTATATTTTTAACTATATGTTTAACTTCCGGTTTCTTTGGCCGCCATCTTGAATATTACACTTGAATGTCAAAACTGTGTGATTCAATGAAATCAGAGACACCGAAAACCTAGAAAAAGACTTATCATTCTCAAAAATACAACAATATTTACGTGTTTTACGTGAAGATTCAAAAAACGGCCGCCATCTTGGATTCCGGGTGTTACATGCAAAATTTGGCTTGGTAACGGGCAGATTCGAATTCAGCGGGGTCAAATTAGTCTAGAAATTCATGTTACCAAAATGTTACATAAAATGCACCTAGACGTTAGAAATAGAGCGAATTTCGGATTTCCCGACTGGTCTATAATGACTATTATTCCCTCAGATGATTAAAACCCTCGCTTGTGTTCTATACTTCATCTTCAGGAATAATAACATTCATTACAGCGTCGTTGGTCGTTGTATAATATACTATTATCTTTACTCGTTCATGAGTCATTGAACATCCTGACGCACATCAATCCACACGCACACAGACATCATTGAGAAAATGGTCACTTATGAGAAAGTAAAAGAACACATTTTATATAGAAATTTTTTTTACATTTCTTGTCCTTTGGTAAACTCGCCCTAAGGCTCTTTTTATTAAATTTGGATGCGTGCTAAAAATCATGTAAGTATTATAAAACTTGTTCTTTAATATATCATTTTTGAATTGGTCCTTTAATCAAGGATATCTGAACATACCTTTGATTCCCACTCCTAAGATGAAAAAATCAGTTCGGAAATCATATACAGTGTCACTTTATGTGAAAACCTTTCCTGATTCCGTGATTAAATTGCAGTGCCCCTTTTATTCAGATTGCTCCTTAAGCCGGGAGAATCGGCGCACTCTCTTCTCTACGACTTCAGGACCAATTATGTGAAGGGCTCGCCATTTCAACGTACGTCAAGTATGGCTTCATTTTGTTTTATTGATCGAAATTAAAATTTTTATTTGAACTATCGTATCTACACCGACATAATTACCTTTATTATTACTATCCTATCCTAAACTATTGAATAATAAGTACTTACTTTGAATGAATTTATTTTGCTTTACGAAAAACGTTGATTAAAATTGTAATCATTGGTACCTATTTGTAGTTAATTTTAATGATCATAATGTTAGAAACTGGAACTAAATATAACAAATATATTGCGATTATTTTCCGAATTATAAATTAACAGCAGTTTTTTTGCATTAGAATCAATATTAATATTTCTAAATATTGTATTGAAAAACTTAACTGGCTTCATTAGAGCCCCGATATTTAAAAATAATTTAACATTGGTGATGAAACAAAATTGAAACTTTATATTAAAATATTTATATTTTTAAATACGTGGCACGAATTTGTCGAAAGAACTTTTTTATAGACAATTTCATGCTTTCTATTTTATTATACATGTTTTTCTCGTAATATTAACCATTTACGAGATATACCGATATACGCATAAAAAGAACGAACAGTGAAAATGATTTCTTTCTGGTTGATGTAACATATAAAATTACTGAATTTTCTAACTCCTTGACCAGAGAAACATATACTTTGACGTGTTGCACATTAATATTAGGTTCAAATACAAAAATGTAAATATTTTCTCAATCTTTTTGGCCACCATCTTGAATTACATAAATTGCTCAAGGCTGCCGTTTTAACTCGGCATCCGGCACGTGAGGTGTGACAAACCCCAGCGCCCGAAAAATTAATGAAAAACATTCAAATTTCGCTCCAAACAACTGCAGCGTCTCAGTAGCTTTCACAAAACGGTTAATCTGTACATTATTGCATAAACGTCAGTCTACAAGTTGACATTGGTAGAACAGCATCGCTTCAAAGTGGACTGGGGTTTCACACACCCCACCTGTCGGAACTAGTGATATATTTTTGGATGGTCGCATTTTGTATCTGTAAGTTTTTTAGCTTCAATTATTTATTCCCATTATAATTGATTTCATTATTTAACCTTGAAATAGTTTGAAGAACAATGTGTGAATATGAAAAAGAGCAGAGACGTCTCCAGGCTCTCTGAAATGCCGAGTAATGACTCAAAAATCTCAAAATGCAACTTAATTTTTAAACTCGCATAACTTTTTATCCAATCATCGTAGGAACTTCGTTTTTCGAAAAATTTACAGAGAATTGATTGAATTTTATTGTCATGTAGGCAGATCGGCTCAATTTTTTTTTCTAATCCGTGCACATCATCAAAGTTGAAAGTTTTTTCCCCTGAGAAAACCTTTTTTCATAGGGGGGTTGCAGGAGTGCAGAGGGGGTTATAACAAAAATGGATGCCCTTAAAGTAGACACTTTGAACTTTCGAAAAGTCGAAAGTTCATCGAAATCCATCGAAAACTCACTGAGTTATAGCGGTTTGAAATTTGTAGATTTTTTCACAATTTCAGGTGGGCCCACGCGGAGTGTATTTCAATTATAAAAAAAATCTGCTGTGGCCAGCACAGTACTTCCCCGACTATAAGTTTTAATAACTTACTTTCGTAACGCCTTTAATTTTATGTCTCATATTCTGAATTATTAACAATAATTTATTTTGTAAATAGTATCATGTACAGATAAAAATTTTAAATACGATTTGTAGATGACAAAACTATAATCCATCATTTGAAATAGAAAATTTTGTGATAAATTAATTATTTATCGAAATATTTTAGCAAAGTACTACGTCCGGTTTGGGGATTGCTACAAAAAATAACTGGATTCTTAAGATTTGTATTAAAACCTTAAATGTAAAATTTGGTTGTTAAATGTTTGATATGTTTTTAGTTATCGTCCACAAAATATTGTAACACACACACACACAAACGCGCACAGACATCAACTCGAAAATATTTTATTCGTATTCTATGGATTGGATTTGTTAGCTGCCATTATTCTCTCTTTTATTTCTGTCTCCCTATCTCCTTTGCATGACAGTGTAGTTCCGAGATATTTGAATTTTTCCACTGTTTCAAAGGAATACCCTTCTATAGTTATGTTTTTATTTTTCCTGTTCCCTCCTATTACCATCATCTTGGTTTTGTCTTCGTTTATTCTCAATCCTATCTCATCTCCTTCTGTTATTATTTCTCGTAGTATTTCCACCATTATTTTTCTGTTTTTTGTTGCGATCACTATGTCATCGGCATATGCAATGATCTGTCCTCCATTTGTTCTTAGTGTTCTCTTCTTGATTTTTCTCATTGCATATTCTAATGCTAGGTTAAATAGCGTTGCTGATAATGTATCGCCTTGCCTTACTCCTTTATTAATTTCGAAATTGGATGACTCACCTTTTTGTGTTTTAACACAAGCTTCTGAATTCCTCATTGTCATTGCTATTAGTCTTATTAACTTTTCTGTTATTTTGAACTCTCTTAATGCTTCAATTAGTTTGCTTCTTTTGATTGAGTCGAAGGCTTGCTTAAAGTCAATGAATAACATTTCAATTTCTATCTTGTGTTCGTGTGCTTTTTCCATTATCTGTTTAACTGTGTGTATTGCATCCGTAGTTGACTTGCCTTTAGTGAAACCACACTGATGCTGCCCGATTATGTTCTTTGTTTCTTCTATTAGTCTTTTTTGCAATATTGATGTCATGATTTTGTAGGTAGTGTTAAGTAGTGTGATTCCCCTATAGTTTTGACACAGTTGTTGATCTCCTTTCTTGTGTATTGTTATTATCTGACCGTTTTTCCATTCTTCTGGCATTTTTTCTTTCTTCCATATTTCCTGTATAAGCCTGTATATTTGTTCATGAAGTTTATCTCCGCCATGTTTTATTAGTTCTATGTTTAGTCCGTCTTTTCCTGGTGTTTTTCCATTTTTCATGTTATTTATTATTTGTTTTACTTCCTCTTTTGTTGGGTCACTCGAGAGTTCAGTGTTTTCGTTTTCATTTTGTATTTCATATGAATTATTCTGGCTGGGATCTGTTAATAGATCTTGGAAGTATTCTTTCCATACCTGGTTGTATTCTTCAATGTTCTCTGTTTTCTTGCCATTTTTATCCTTAATGGTGTATGTTTTTGGTTTGTATGTTCTATTTTGTGCGTTGATCCTTTGATAGAATTGTTTGGTGTTGTGGTTCATACCTTCCTTTTCGATTTCTTTTATTTGCTCATTTATCCAGGTTCTTTTTGCTTTTCTTATTTCGTTTTTGCATATTTTTTTGATTTTTTCATATTCTTCTTTATCGCTCTTTTTATTCGTACCTATCCACTACTAGAGAACAAAAATCTAACAAAGAAAACAAAAATTAAAATTTATAAAACGATAATAAGACCAGTATTTATGTATGCAGCTGAAACAATGACAATGACGAAGAAAGATGAAGAAGAATTGAGAAGAGCGGAAAGAAGAATAATAAGAACGATATTAGGACCAGTAAAAACCCCAGAAAATGAACTCAGACAAAGAATGAACTTTGAGATAGAACAAGAACTAGAAGAAGATATAGTAAGAAAGATAAAACAACAGCGAGCAAGATGGTTAGGGCACGTATGGAGAACAGATGACAGCGAAACAATAAAGTCAATAGTACAATGGGACCCAGGTGGCAGAAGAAGAAGAGGCAGACCGAGATCAAAATGGCTAGAGGAAGTAAAAGAAGATTTAAGAAGAGCAGGCATCAAGAACTGGCAAGAAAAAACAAAACATAGAGAAATATGGAGAGAAACAATAGAAAACATATAAAACAAGAAACAGGGACTGATCCACCCTAAAAAAACCGGATTTAGAGAGCTCTACGAGCGGCGATACTCCACTGGAGTGTAAAGCCACTATATATATATATATATATATATATATATATATATATATATATATATATATATATATATATATATATATATATATTCTATGGATTGTAAAACGTAATTATTCACTAAAAACTCACACTCGAAAATTTTAACTCCTCATAATATCTCCCCTTATAGAATATAATGCGGGAGGTAAAAACAACTGACCATCGTTTAAATGTTGTTATTGATTCTCCGACTAAATTTTTTCCCCAGAGAACTTTTGATAATACACTTTGAATTTGAATAATTTTTTGAGAAAAAATTGAATATCGCATGAATGTCATTTTTTACATTTTTACTAAACTTATTTCCCCGAGCGCTTTAAATTGACACCAAACTCGGTACAATTTGAATAATTTATAAAAAAAAAACAATTGACGATCGGTTAAATGTTATTTTTAGTTTTCTACTAGAATTCTTTTTCCGAAAGCTTTAATTTGATACCACACACGATAGTATTTTAATAAAAATAAAATAAGTTATGTTTATAAAGTTGGTACCACAGGTTGAATAAAAAAAATTCAATAATTTTTTGAGAAACAATTGAAAATCACATAAATGTCATTTTTTACATTTTTACTAAACTTATCTCCCCGAGCGCTTTAAATTGAAACCAAACTCGGTATAATTTGAATAATTTATTTAAAAAAACAATTGCCGATCGTTTATATGTTATTTTTGTTTTTCTATTAGAATTCTTTTCCCGAGAGCTTTAATTTGATACCACACACGATAGTATTTTGATTAAAAAAAAAATGTTTATAAAGTTGGTACCACTGGTTCAATAAAGCTCATTAACAAACTTGAAGTCAGATTTTGGCTCAAGATCTTAAATATAAAATTTCAGTCCAAAATTCCAACGCGTTTTTAAGTTATGCAACATCCAGACAGACCGACAGACCGACTTTTTTTTAAATTATGTTTTTTGGGTTCAGTAGGGTCTAAAACGTGAAGATTCATCAAAATCTCGAACTTTCAAAAAATCACGATTACAATACTTCCCTCTATTACATAGATCGGGGAAGTAATAAATGTTCGTTCAAAGAGAAATATTTTATTTATACTAGTTAAAACAATGTCCCTAAAGTACAAAAAGACAGAGCGTAAAAAAATATTTATTATAGTTTAATTAACGGCGCGTTTAAAGTTGGGGTTTGCCATACCCTACCTGTCGGTACTCGTGACAAAATTTCACCTGTCGGATGCTGGGTTAAATATAAAAATTATCACTGGCTAAACCGGAATTAAATGCAAATTATTCGAGATCGGTAAAGAAAAATAAATGTGAAATTGGCACCACTTATAATAAGTAGTATGTAAATGTAACACGCCCAACGTGGGGCGCTAATTGCTCATTAAACACAATGAACACGAAAATTTTTAAAATTTCGCAGTTTTTTCTCGGAGAAAATCTTAAAATTTTAGCTTAACTAAGGCCTTCGTAAATGTTTAATATAATGTATCTTATAAAGAAATGTACGTAGAATTGAATGCGAGAAACCGTAAGTCGATATCATTATCCGTTTAGAAGTTACAGTTCATTAAACACAAAAAATACGAAAAAAAAAATTCTCAACTTTATCTTGGAAAAAAATGATATGCAACACAGCCCCGCAGAGTCTCATAGGTGCGTGAAGTTGGCAAAACGACTAGAGGCACAAATTATGAAACATTTATCAATAATTTGTGCCTAATTTGTGCCTATTTGTGCCCTATAAACGAATGTTATATTTAAAAACATTATGGAGTTATTAAAACTTTAATTAAAGAGAGTTGTGAAGTTAGCAAAAATAATTTTTATATTATCAAAATTACGAATTTTTTTTTATATATTTCAATTCCTTATAATTTGTGCCTATTTGTGCCCTTAACTCGAATTTAATATTTATCATATTAAAGAAGTTAATTATATTTTTGTTGTACTTACACATGATTAAGTAAGGTGCGTGAACTTGGCAGAACAACATGAAGCACAAATTCTGAAACTTATGTAAATATTTTGTGCCCAATTTGTTCCTATTTGTGCTTTATAAATTATTGCATAATTCCTGCACGTTCAGGAGTTATTACAGTATGAATGACTTTTTTGCCAAGTTCACACCAACAGAAGAAAAATTGAATAATGTTAATTTTTATTTTACAAATAATTTGTGCCTAATTTGTGGCCATTTGTGCCCATAAAATTACTAACTAATGGTTTAAAAGTTATAAGGCTTTAAATTGATTTTCTGCCAAGTTCACATCAGCAGAAAAAAGATTGAAAATGTTAATTTTTTTTACATAGATAATTTGTGCTTAATTTGTGCCTTATAAACGAATTTCAAATCTCTACAGGTTTTTGATTTATTAACAATTACTTTTTGGAAAGTGTGAAGTTGGCAAAAAAGTTTTTTTATTTTCGAAAAATTTATATACCATTACAATCGTCATAATTTATGCCCATTTGTGCCCCCATAAATAAATTAAATATCTCCATAGGTTCTTTATTAATAAGCAATTAAATGTGCGCACGAGTTAGTGCGGGCCCGGTACGAGACTGATGCCGGCTAGCGAGGGTACATGTCCCGACAAACGTTACACACTGCGAGACGGACTAAATATATGGGTAATAGGAAGCATAATATACAAATAGTGAACAGCCATTATTATTATTTTTTAAAATTTTGTATATATTATTTATGCCGTATTATCAAGTTTGATATTTATTAGAGGTTGGTATATAAATCTGATATTTTATATATATATATATATATATATATATATATATATATATATATATATATATATATATATATATATGTATATAATCTATTTAGATCTCTTTATAATAATAATCTTTATTACTTAACAGGTTTACACCCTAAACAAGTAAATGAATACAATAAACAGATTTATACGCTAAAATAGAATAATGCTTATTCAAAAATACTAAATAAATCACAATTTTCATTATAAAGTGTACACATAACAAAAATAGGGGATTTACTTAACGCTACAGTTTTGAAAGGTGGCAAATAAAACGTTTTACGTGAGCGGGATGCAACTCTTGGGATATAAAAAGGAATTTTATTCAATAACAGAGGAGCATCAATCTTATTTTTTAACAAATTATTTAAAGTGTTAAGTGCGATGTGATCATGTCTGCTACTTATGGACTCAATATTAAAATGAGTTAGTAGAATATGTTGATCAATACCTCTTTCGGGATAAGTACGACATTCCTTAAACCATAAGAATTTGAGAAATCGTCGCTGCACATTTTCTATCATGTTTGTGTAAGTAAATATTGGCGAGTACCAAATTAAAATGCCGTATTCTAACTTGGATCTAATGTAGGCCAAGTACAGAATTTTAACACAGTGCAAACTATGAAACTGTCTACTGTTGCGAATTATGAAACCAAGCAATTTATTTGCTGACGCTACTAGTTCGGTAATATGTAAACAAAATGTCAGGTGAGGATCAAATATTATGCCTAAATCTTGCATGCGAGTACATCTTGACAACAATTCAGATTGAACGTAGTAGTCATAATGTATGGCAATCTGAGATGGAATTTATTTCATGAATTATTTTGATATCATCAGCATAAAGTAGTATGTCACAGTTTATTGATTCGCAAATGTCATTTATAAATAATGTAAATAACAAAGGGCCTAAATTGGATCCCTGAGGTACACCCGACTTGGCAACAAAGGGCTCACCTTGAAAACCATTGTATGTTACAATTTGCAAGCGATCGGACAAGTAAGATTTAAACAAATTTAGTAAAACTTTGTTAAAACCGAAGTTCTCCAGTTTATGTAACAGAATTTCATGACTTAATTTGTCGAAAGCCTTGGAAAAATCAGTGTAAATAACATCAAGTTGACCATTTCCATCTAAAATTTCAGCGGCATGCTGTGTAAATATACTCAAATTAGAGACTGTGGAACGCATTGGCATGAAACCATGTTGGTGGTCAGAAATGTAATGTCGTATCTGAGGAAACAACTGGTTATATAGAATTATCTCCAGAAGTTTTGCAAAATTAGAAATAATGGATATCGGTCTGTAATTGACAATTAACGATGGGTCGCCTGACTTAAGCACTGGACAAACTTTTGTACGTTTCCAACAAGATGGAAAAGTGCCGTTGAAAATGCATTGAGCAAAATGCTCACTAAACATTTTAAGAATAGCTTGCGGATATATATCCTTTCGGGCGTCGAGATCAGTTTTCTTGTCCTTTTCTTTATAATCCCATGTTCTTTATTAAATCTTTCCATTTTGTTCTGTTCGTTGCTATTTTTCTTGCTTCATGACCGTTAATATTATTCTTTTTAAGTATTTCTTCTATGCTATTTTCCCATGTCTTCTGTGGTCTTCCTCTGCTCTTTTTTTTTGTCGTCCTTGCCTTCCATACCATCTTAGTTTGACTGTCGTCTGGCATTCTTACAAGGTGTCCATACCAAGCAAGTTGTTTTTTCTCCATGGTAGTATGTATGTTCTCTATTTGGAGCCTTGTTCGTATCTCTTCGTTTCTTATTCTATCTAGTCTTGTTACCCCTTCCACTTTCCTCAGGTATCTCATTTCCGCAGCTTGTATTTTACTCTTTGTTCTCTGATTCATCGTCCAAGTCTCACTCCCGTATAACAGTATTGGCCTGTATATTACTTTAAATAGTGTCATTTTGGTCTTTTTCTTTACTTGTTTATTGTTTAGTATTATTTTGTTTATTGTTTAGTATTATTTTGTTCATTGCGTGGTAACTTTTGTTTGCTGTCTTCTTTGGCTATCACCATACTTTTTGTTTTATCTATATTTATAGTCATATTGTGCTTTTTTAATTCCTCGTTCCACACGTTAATGTTGTGTTGTAAATCTTCTTCGTTTTTTGCCAGTATTGCAAGGTCATCTGCAAATGCGCACTCAGCTATCATGATCCTTGTTAAATTATAGTATCCTACTTCTATTTTTCTAGTTTTGTCTTTTATGTTCTTTATTATGTTGTCTAGGTATATTATGAACAGTAATGGGCTTAATGCTCCGCCTTGCCTTAATCCCTGTGTAGTGGTGAATTCCTTCGATACTTCATTTCCTGTCCTAACGTAGTTGGCTGTCCTCTTGTATATACTTTTTATTGCTTCCGTTAGCTGTTTATCAATATTTCTTATTTTTAATATTTCCCACATCTTATTCCTCGGCACCCTGTCAAAAGCTTTCTCCAGGTCTAGAAATGCTATGTATAGTTTACTATCTTCTCTTAATGTCTTTTCTGTTAGCTTTTTTATGGTGAAAATATGATCTTGCGTTGAGTGCCCTTTTCTAAATCCGCTTTGTGCTTTCTCCATCTTTGTCTCTATAGATTTCCTCAGTTTATTTTCTAATATTGCTTCATAAATTTTTGCGGTTGTACATAATAATGATATTCCCCTGTAATTACTGCATATTCTATTGTCTCCTTTCTTGTGTATCGGGAATATCACTGCCTTTTCCCAATCTTTTGGTATTTGTCTTGTTTCCCATATTTTATTTAGCATTATTAACAATATCTGTTCTCCTTCCTCTCCCATGTATTTCAACTGCTCCGCTCTTATTCCGTCATGTCCTGGTGCTTTTTCGTTTCTTAATTTTTTTATTACTGCTTTCAATTCTTCTTCTGTGATATCCTCTTTCTTTCCTGTTCTTGTGTTTTCCATTTCTGTACTTTCTTCTTCTTCGGTTTCATTGGTATAATAGGTTTCTTTCAATAATTCTTCAAAATGTTCTTTCCATCTTTTCATTATTTCTTTGTCTTCTTTTGTTATGTTTCCTTGTTTGTTTGCTAACTGTTTTAATGTTGTATTTTTTCTTTGCAATTCTTGAGTGTTCTGAAGAATAATTTTTGATTCTCCTTAAAGTTTTTTCCATTTTGTTTCCGAATTCTTCCCATGTTCTCTCTTTTGATTTTTTTAGTACTGTTTTTGTTAATTTTTTTTGTCTTTTATACTCTTCATAGTCTTCTATCCTTTTGGTACTGATATATTTTTTCCATTTTTTTTTTCTTGACTTCTTCTTTTATTTCCTGATTCCAACAGTGTGTTTGTCTTTTCTTATGCGAATTTTTGACGATTCCACATGATCTTTTTGTTGCTTCTCTTAATATTTGTTTGAAAGTATTTCACATTTCTTCTATATTGTTTAGGTCCGGCTTATGAGTATGTTTTATTAGTTCATTGATACAATTTTGGAATTTTTCCTTTGTCTGGGCATCTTTTAATTTTTCTATTCTAAATTTTACTGTCTGCTTTATGTTATTGGTAATTCCTTGGCTTTGTTTTATCTCATTTCCTGGTATTTTTACTACCGCAATTACCAGGTAGTGATCGTTTCCTATTTCGCTACCCCGTTTCACTCTTACATCTTTCACTTTCTTTCTTTGTGACGTATTCGTTAAAAAATAGTCTATTATTGACTTTTCTTCTCTGCTTCTTTCTTCCCTAGTGTATTTGTGAATTTCTTTATGCTCGAAGAAGGTGTTTAATATTATTAAGCCATTTATGATGCAAAAATCTATGAGTCTCTTACCATTGTTATTTATAGTCGGTTCTCCATGTGTTCCCATTATTTCTTCGAAGCTCTTGTTTTTATTTCCTACTCTAGCGTTAAAATCTCCAATAACATATATAGGTTCTTCTAATTTTTCATATTCCGTTTGCATTTTGTCCCAGAATTCATCTTTTTTTTCTTTGCTTTCATCCTCATTTATTGCGTATACTATCATTATATTTGCTGTTAAGTTGGTTTTGTCTTCTACTTGAATTATTAGTAGTCTTTCGTTTAAGCACTTCCAGTTTTTTATTGACTGCTCCAGCTTTTTGTTTATTATGCATCCTACTCCCGCTCTAGCTCTCTCCCTGTTTTCCACTCCGCTATAAATTAGTATGTGATTATTCTTTAATTTTGTAATTCCTTTGCTTTTCTTTTTCGTTTCGGTGATGGCTAGTAATTCTAATCCCACTTTTTCGATTTCATCTACTAATTCTATTTCCTTTCCATTTATGCTTCTAATATCCCATGTTCCCAGTCGTATAGTCCGTTTTGTTTGCTTGTTCGTCTCCGTATTCCGATCTTCTATATTCTTGTTTTTTAATCGTTTTTTGGTGTTTTTCCTCCCTCTTTCAATACAACTCCCCTTTGGTTTTTTTCCCATACGTATACTTCCCCATCACATGTCAGTTTCTGATATCCAACTTTGGCTTTTTTTCCAGTCGCCTTCATTTCTCTGGCGATACTCCTTATTTCCCATTGAATTTTTCTTTCTTCCCATGTTAAGTCGTTTTCGATATTTATGTTTGTTCCTTGTAGTTTGTTTTTTTGTTGTCATGATTTTTTGTTTTTGCTCCCAGTTTGCCATTTCCACAACTACAATTTCATTTTCTTTTCCTTTATTTCGTAAGTATATGTTACTAATGTCTGCTTGGGTTTCCAGCTGCTCCGAAAATAATTTTTTTACTTCCTGTTCCGATCTATGTGCTGGACTTAATCCCTTTATTACCAAATTATTTTTCTTCTTTCGCTTTTCTTCTACATCCCATTTGTTCTATTTTTATATTTGTTATATTCTCAACTGTTCATAGAAATAGGAAATAGGATTAGATTTAAAAATTTTGGGTAAACTATTTTATTGGGAATTAGGCTTTCGACTGGAAAGTTATAAACCGTAATCCTATTTTAACTGTAAATTAACTCTCCACTGGAGCCTGTCGATTGTTCTAAAGAATATAATACTACAATAGAAAAATCTGATGTGGCCAACACATGACCTCTCGCCATACTCTACTATTTTTTAATTTACTAATACCTATATGTATTGTGTTAATGAATAGCTGTATTTTGTTCTCGCTAAATAAACGTATTATTATATTATATAATGTAGGCCATATAATCATTTTATAGAAGGGAATTCGGGATTTGTAGTTTTTATAATATTATTAAAGTTTATCATAACTTCATAACCATATAAATAATAAATGACATTTTATATTTTTAATTTAAACATTTATTTGACATTAACTCTCAAATATTTTTTTTTCATTGGTACGCAAATAAATCAAATTTGTAAAACTTTAAACTTCTTATAAGTGAAAAAAATGGTGCTACATAGAAACAAAAATTTAAATACAAATTGTAGATAGTAACATTTAGTATACATTATTACTAAAAAAATACCTGAGAATCCATAAATTTTGAGGATATTTCAGAAAAACTCTTCAGATCTTCAAGAAACTTCCACTTCCGGGTGCACAATTAACAACAAAATCTAATCAGATCTAATATAGGGTGTCAGAATATTATATTTCAAATTCCCAGTAAAATAGTTGAACAGTTGAGAATATAACACTTTTAAAGTACCTAAGTATTTTATAATAATTATTTACGTAAAAATTGCATACCTAATATTTATTCATTTATAAAATATCAGATCCCCAAATCGGACGTAGTACTTTGCTTAAATATTTCGATAAATAATGTGCTGGCCACATCAAATTTTTCACATGTTATTTATGTTATGCCGAAGTTGGTATCAACTAAAATAATTTGGGAAAAAAGATAAATTTATTTAAATTTTGCTGAATAAAGCATAAAATTAAAGCTTTTACAAAAGCAAGTTATTAAAACTTATAAGTACTATGATGGCAACAGCAGTTTTTACCTCTCGCCTAGAGAGGTATAGGGATCGTGAAAAAATTCGATGTCGAGATTTTTGTCAATAAGCACGTTTTAGCACCTTTAGAACCTATTTTGACTATTTTCACGATGATGTCTGTGTGTGTGTTTGTGTGTGTGTATGTGTGTGTGTGTATGTGTGTGTGTGTGTGTGTATGAAAGTCTGTATGTGTGCCTACTATGCTCTTTCGTTCTAATTCATTATCTCAAATTCTATTGAACAAAAAATTCTAATATTTTGCATTATATATTTGTATATGTTAATGAAGAGCTGATTAGATTTTGGTAAAAATTTGCCAACCGGAAATGGTATTTTCTTGAAGCATTTTAACATTTTTTACAAAAAATATAGATAATTCTGTGATAGTTACAATTTGTCATACGACATTTCAGAGAACAAATTATATCTTACAATATTTTTTTAACATCTTGTCTATTTCTCTTACCAATAAAGGAAAATTATTTTTCAAAGATATATAATTTTACCTACCACGATTTGTAAATCACAATATAGGAAAAAAATTAAAAACAAAAATGAATACTATGTCAATGTGACAGATGAACAGACGTATACACAATTTCTGAAATGTTTGTGGCACCATTTTAAAAGAAATGTAAATATTATTAACTGAACATAATGTAATAAGGTAATAATAAAGTTAAATTTTTATCTATAAAGAGCTAATTAAAGAACTAAGAACTATAAAATTATTTTCAAAAAGTTTGTAAATTTATTGCAAAATTATAATTTAAGAAAGCCTAACTAAAACCAAATTCACATAAATTACAGTGTTAAGGCGGGAGGTCGTGTGCTGGCCACATCAGATTTTTTTCTTTTCGATTTCGAGTGCTGTGCTTGACAGGAATATTTTTATTTTATAAATGAGGTTACCTAGCAATGAGATCAATTAACTTGGCCCCCCAATATTAAAATTTATTAAAAATAAATTAAAACCATGCCTTGACTTCCTAGACTAGGAAATTTTTTCGAAAATATACCTCCTAGAGGCAAATCATGTAACAATCGATTAACAGGTTGAATCTTATGCTTTGATACCCGCTGAGTACGCCTAGGTATGTTATTTGCTCGAATTTTCACTCCTTGTGCCCCAAATTCAAGATGGCGAACGAAAATTGTGTCCGAAAATCAGTTTTTTACATTTATCTCAGAAATTATTCATATTAGGTGAATAAGTGTTATATAAGAAAATGTAGATCATAAAATTCTCTATAAGATAGGTTCTTAACTATTTTAAAGTAAGTGGCACAGTTTTCGAAAAAATCGAGAAAATATATTTCGAACATTTCAATCATTAAAAACCAAGTCCAAATTATGTCTCCCTTCATGAAAACGGCTGTCATTTATGAACTAATAATAATATCAACTTCCGGTTTTTACTTCCTTGTACGAAGTAAGGAAGTATTGTAATCGCGAAAAATTTCGGTTCTCAGATTTTGACGGAAATATCCGTTTTGACCTTTTCTGAATCCATTATGACTAGTTTCGACGTGACGTCTGTACGTACGTACGTACGTACGTACGTACGTACGGACGGACGGACGTATGTGTGTCGCATAACTCAAATACGGTTAGACGTAGAAAGTTGAAATTTTGTATTTAGGACTGTTACAGCATCTAGTTGTGCACCTCCTATTTTTGGTTTCAATCTATAAACCGGAAGTAGTACTTTTTAAAAATATTTCGATAAATATTTAATTTAACACAAATTTTTTTATTTTAAATGAAAGATTATGTGATTATTACCTAAAATCGGTATTTTATAAATATTTTTGTATCTGGTATCATTTAGGAATAATTAAAGTATATATTTTTTATTTAGTATTTCTTTATCTTGTAGTCCATGATCGATTAACATTTGTTACTACGTAAAATTTAAATGATTATGACATGACAGTGACAATAGTAAAATATGCTTTATATCTTCTTCTGCAGTTTAAATAAAATGACTAAAATATATTTGTGAGTATACTAGTATAATATGTTAAAAGAATTTTTTATATTATTCTACATTTTAGTTATTAAGAAAAGTATGAACACACAAGGCGTACAAGGAAGTCATGTGGTGTCCACGTCAGATTTTTTAAATTAAATTATATGAAATTTTTTTTTTCTTCCGAGAAATTTTACCATTTTTTATATTATTTTGTATTTAATGAACTGTAACTTCAGACCGAATAAAAATATTGACTTCCGGTTAATTTTATTAAATTCTACGAACATTTCTCTCTAAGATACATTATGTTAAAAACAGTTTAAAGTTTTCTTTAAGCCAAAATATTACATTTTTCCCCAAGAAAAAGTTGAGAAATTTTTAAATTTTTTGTATTTATTGTGTTTAATGAACTGTAACTTCTAATCGAATAACAATATCGACTTCCGGTTTCTTTTATTAAATTCTACGAACATTTCTCTATAAGATACAGTATTTTAAAAAGTTTTAAGGGCGTTCGTTAAGCTAAAATGTTAAACTTTTCCCCGAGACAAAATTGAGAAATTTTTTAATTTTATTTATTTATTGACATTAATGAATTATAATTTCTAAACGAATAAAAATATCCATTTCTGGTTACTTTTATTAAATTCTACGAATTTTTCTCTATAAGACACAATATTTTAAAAAGTTTTAAGGGCGTTCGTTATGCCAAAATATTACAATTTTTCCCGAGAGACAGTTGAATTTTTTTTAAATTCTTCGTATTTATTAATGAACTGTAACTTCTTAACGGATAAAAATATCAACTTCCCGTTTATTTTATGAGATTTTTCAGGTTTTTTTCCATAGTCTATAAATCTAGCGCCTCCAAAATTTTAGTTCCTAAAAATAAGTTTTCTTATAGAGAATGTTGTGATATACATTTTCTTATATAACAGTTTCTTTTACCTAATATTAACAATTTCTGCGATAAAATGTTCTGAAAAGAAACCGGAAATCCATATTCTTATTCGTTTAGAAGTTAAAGTTCATAAAACAGAATAGTTACGAAAATTTTAAAAAAAATTCAACTTTCTCCAGGAAAAAATTTACAGTTCATTAAACACAATAAATATAAAAAAATTAAAAATTTCTCAACTTTCTCTTGGGGAAAAATGAAATATTTTGGCTTAACGAACGCCCTTAAAACTTTTTAAAATACTGTATCTTATAGAGAAATGTTCGTAGAATTTAATAAAAGAAACCGGAAGTCGATATTGTTATTCGATTAGAAGTGACAGTTCATTAAACACAATAAATACAAAAAATTTAAAAATTTATCAACTTTTTCTTGGGGAAAAATGTAATATTTTGGCTTAAAGAAAGCTTTAAACTGTTTTTAACATAATGTATCTTATAGAGAAATGTTCGTAGAATTTAATAAAAGAAACCGGAAGTCAATATTTTTATTCGGTCTGAAGTTACAGTTCATTAAATACAAAATAATATAAAATATGGTAAAATTTCTCGGAAGAAAATTTTACATTTTGGCTCAATGAACGCACTAAAAAGTTTTTAAAATAATATATCTTATAAAAAAATTCATATAATTTAATTTAAAAAACCGGCAGTTGATATTATTATTAGTTCATAAATGACAGCCGTTTTCATGAAGGGAGATATAATTTGTACTTGGTTTTTAATGATTGAAATGTTCGAAATACATTTTCTCGATTTTCTCGAAAACTGTGCCACTTACATGAAAATCGTTAAGAACATATCTTATAGAGAATTTTACGATCTACATATATAACACTTTTTCACCTAATATGAATAGTTTCTGAGATAAATGTAAAAACTGATTTTCGGACACAATTTTCGTCCGCCATCTTGAATTTGGGGCACAAGGAGTGAAAATTCGAGCAAATAACATACCTAGGCGTGTTCAGCGGGTATCAAAGCACAAGATTCAACCTGTTAATCAATTGTTACTTGATTTGCCGCTAGGAGTGATTTCTAGACGTCTTTTGAAATTATTTTCCTAGTCTATCCTCTTAAAAGTGTGTGTGTGTGTGTGTGTGTGTGTGTGTGTGTGTGTGTGTGTGTGTGTGTGTGTGTGTGTGTGTGTGTGTGTTTGTTTGTGTGTGTGCGTGTGCGTGTGTGCGTGTGTGAGTGTGTGTGTGTGAGTGTGTGTTTGAGTGTGTGTGTTTGAGTGTGTGTGTTTGAGTGTGTGTGAGTGTGTGTGAGTGTGTGTGAGTGTGTGTGAGCGTGTGTGAGTGTGTGTGAGCGTGTGTGAGTGTGTGTGAGCGTGTGTGAGTGCGTGTGTGAGTGTGTGTGAGTGCGTGTGTGAGTGCGTGTGTGAGTGCGTGTGTGTGTGAGTGTGTGTGAGTGTGTGTGTGTGTGTGAGTGTGTGTGTGTGTGAGTGTGTGTGAGTGTGTGTGAGTGTGTGTGTGTGTGTGTGTGTGTGTTTGTAACATTTTTTCGTTTTCTATAACTCAAAAAGTTACAAAAATTTAACAACCAAATTTTATATTTAAGATTTTGATACGAATCTTAAGAGCCCAGTGAATTTTGGTACCTACCAATTCATAAGCCGTCAGTAGTACTTTTTAAAAATATTTCGATAAATTATTAATTTAAGACAATTTTTTATTTTATATGAAAGATTATGTTATTATTATCTACAATCGGTATTTTATAAATTTTTCTTTATCTACTATCATTGAAGAATAATTAAAGTATATACTTATAATTTAGTATTCCGGTATCTTGTAGTCCATGATCGTTTAACATTTGTTACTACGTAAAATTTAAATGATTACCTATGACATGACAGTGACAATAGTAAAATACCGTTTATATCTTTATCTGCAGTTTAAATAAAATTACTAATACATATTTGTGAGTAGTAGCAGTACCCAAGTAACAATTATGACCAAATATGACGTCGATACAACGTACATAATTTTAGTCATAAAGACGTCTTGAAGACGTCAATGCGTGGAGCTATGAGACGTTATTTTCTGACGACAAAATGACGACATTAAAGACGTTATTGTGACATCATATTCTGATAACAATATGACGATTTTTATGCAATTTAATTGAAAAACATAAAATACTAATTTTAATTTATTTATGTTATAACTTTCTTTGTATTAGAAGTAGAATTCGTTGAACATACAAATTTTTATTTTATCTGGATCTAGCTGGACTTGAACGTGGAACTTCGGGACGGTATCTTACGCCTCTAACCGCTCGGCCAATCTGATATTATAGTTTCATGTTTTGAAATATCAATATATTATAAAGTGAATAGTAGTAGTATTAATTTAGTAGTAAAAATAACAATATAGATTTAAAACCATTACGTTTAAAAAATAATTATATATAAAATAATTGATAAACGCTATGATTTTGACGATTCTTTTTAGGATGCCGATGCCGAATAACAAAAATCTAAAGAACAAAAATATCAAAAGACGCAAATGCGTATGGGCTGGATGTTACTCCTACAACATCTTAGCACATGATGGGGTGTATGTTACCCCTACGATATCTTGGCACATCAAGCCAAGATGTCGTAGGGGTAACATCCACCCCATCACTACAATTTAGAAAAATATTGTTACATTATTGTTAATTTATCAAGCATGTTATGAAAAGATACATAAAAGCTGATGATGATGACTCGCTTAGCAGTTGAAACGTCCGTCAATAAAGTAATGTCTAATTGACTATTTTGAATCATTACGATCCTTACGCCTTCCATACCTAAGATGTTAAAAGTAATCAGGATCTAACCCGTATGCGTCAAATGCGCGGCAAACCATCTTACTGCTACATGCAGTAAACCAAGAAATACTCCAGCTAAGTGCTCTAATTGTATGGAAGCGCATCCTGCTAACTATCGCGGTTGTGTCGTTGCAAAAGAATTACAAAAAATAAGAAATCAACAAACACAGAAGGAACAAATATCAGAACAAAAAATAAAAACATTCACATCCAAAAAAGTGGTGGCAAATGTCAAATATGCAGCTGCTGTCAGAGGAAGTAACAACTATGAATCTAGTACAAAAGAAGATGCGTCTATGCAACAAATTTTGCAACAGATGATGTCCACGCTAAATCTAGTTAGCGAAAGATTGGACAGACTAGAAGCTAGAACGACAGGAGCAATTCCAAAAAATAAGTGATGAACCGGCAAGACCTTCGGATAGCAACTTGGAATGCCAATGGCATCCAAAGCAAGAAAGCTGAGTTAGAAGTATTCTTAAATAATCAAAATATAGACATATGCTTAATATCCGAAACGCACTTGACGAAACAATCGTACATCAAAATCAGAGGATATAAAATATACCATAGCATACACCCTGACAACCAAGCAAGAGGAGGTAGCGCGATACTAATCAAGGAATCAATAAATCACTACGAAGACAATCCCTTACAAAGTGAAGTATATCAACTTACTACTGTAGTAATTAAATCTACTAAATAAGATATTAAAATAGGGGCAGTATACTGCCCACCGAGACACAATCTAAAAAAAGAGCACTACAAAAATCTCCTACAATACATGGGTGAAAGATTTATAACTGGTGGAGATTTCAATGCCAAACATACGGACTGGGGAGCAAGACTGGTCACCACAAAAGGACGAGAACTACGAAAAGCAATAAAGGAAATAGGAGGAAACTTTCACTCGACAGGTAAACCAACTTATTGGCCGACTGACAGTAATAAGATTCCAGACCTGCTAGATTTCTTTATCTCAAGGAAAGTTGCACCGAATTTTATGGATGTTGAAGAAAACTTTGACCTCGACTCCGATCATTCAGCTATAATTCTAACCCTAAGCGAAAAGATAATAAAAAGAGAAGCTAAACCTAGTCTTACAAATAAAACCACAGACTGGGAAAGCTTTAGAATAGACTTACATAAAGCTATCAATCTAAATATCAACCTAAAAACAAAACATCAATTAGACATAGAAACCGAAAATTATACTAAATTAATACAAACAGCTGCTTTTGACAACACAAAAGAAATCATGCATACGACAAAAGGAGTTAATTATCCGCTCGAAATTCGAAAACTTGTAAGAGAGCAAAGGTTAGCGAGGCGACGTTGGCAGCAAACAAGACATCCAACAGATAAGAATAAACTTAACAGAAAATCACAAGCACTAAAACGCCAAATTCGCAAACTAAAAGATGATTCTATGAAAGTATTCCTGACAAACCTATCACCTAATGGGGAAACTGATTATTCGATATGGAAGATAACTAAAAAAATCAATAGACCAATTATGTCAATTCCTCCAATTAGAAACAAACAAGGAAATTGGGCGAGGGATAATAAAGAAAAGGCAGATCTGTTTGCAGAATACCTTGCTGAAGTCTTTACACCGAACGAAATACAGAATGGGAATAGCCTTGATGAAGTAAATAATACCTTATTCAAAGAAATTAAGTATACTACTCCAAAAGAAGTAGCAGAAGAAATAAAATATAATGTAAATTCAAAAAGGCACCGGGCTTCGATTTAATTAACGGAGAAATATTGAAACAACTTCCAAGAAAAGCTATCGTTCTGCTAACATACCTGTTTAATGCAGCCTTCAGATTGAAGTATGTCCCAGCTAGCTGGAAAGTGGCCGAAGTCATCATGATCCCTAAACCTGGAAAGTCACCACATGAAGTTAAATCATATAGACCGATCTCACTATTGCCAGTTATATCTAAACTATTTGAAAAAATTTTATTGAAAAGACTGAAACCGATTATTGAGGAAACTAATATAATTCCAGATCACCAATTTGGTTTTACACAAAGGCACTCGACAATTGACCAGGTCCATCGGATTACTGATTGTTGTGAAAGATGTATAACTACCCGTCATAAACTTCACCCGGGGTTAGAGAGCTTTATAAATAAAACACAAACACTTAACAAAACCACGTATCTTTATACTTTTATTAAACACAACGTGATAAACATCAGAACAAAATCGGAAATCATATATTACTTTTACATGAACATAAAAACAGACGCCATTCGCGCTTCGCTATGAAACTAGCAACGACAACACATTCTAGCGCCAAAATATAATTTGAATTCAGAACATTCTCCCACCTGAACCACTACGCACACATGAGTGGTTCACATAAGACAATGCTACAATACTAAAAGTCTGTAAGTCTCTTCGGCATCTTCACTTTTCTTCCCGCACGTGTCACAATAGGTTTAGGATCTACATCAGATTGAACTTCTTGCTCTTGGTCTGCGGGCTGAAGTTCTTGCTCTGGCACCTGTAGTTCCTGGTCTGTGGTCGGAAGTTCTAGCTCTGGCACCTGTAGTTCCTGGTCTGCGGTCTGAAGTTCCTGCTCAGGCACCTGTGACACAACTTCTAAAGGATAAAGCCGTTGTAGAGGCCGTATCAAACTACCAGTGGCTGTTTTGAGTTTGACTAGCCTCGTGTTGCCATCTTGACCAGGCAACAGTTTTTCCACTCGAGCCAGCGGCCAATCAAGTCGTTTAACATTGTCGTTACCTACTAATACTATCTCTCCTACCTTGATACTACGGAGTTTGGTATTTTTGTAACGGTGGACTAATTGTCCCAAATACTCAGTTCGGAATCGTTTGCGTAGATCTTCTTTAAGTTTCTGACGATATCTGGATCGTCGATTGAGCTCACTGGCATCTATGGCGTCACAATCTGGAAGACCTATTTCTCGTACCTCTTGTAGGAATGTAGCTGGTGTCAGAGGCATGAGATCAGCTGGATCGTCTGATACATAGGTTAGCGGTCGCGAATTTATTATAGCTTCGCAATCGCACAGAACTGTAGCCAACTCTTCGTAGTGCAATGAAGCTCTTCCAAGAACTTTTCGTAGAAGCTGTTTGACCATTCTGATGAGTCTTTCCCACCAGCCGCCCCACCACGGTGCTGAAGGCGGATTGAAAATCCACTTAATTCTTTGGATGGTACTATATTTAGATATTTTGTCCCAATCTAAACGAGCGAATGCATTCACCGCACCCACAAAATTAGTGCCATTATCACTGTACACTATGGATGGTCTACCTCTTCGAGCCACGAATCGTCGAAAAGCTTGTAAAAATCCATCAGTACTCAAAGAAGTGACGAGCTCCAGATGTATTGCGCGGTATACCGCACATGTAAAAAGGCATATCCACGCCTTTTTTCCATTTTTCAGATACAGCGGTCCAGCCATGTCTACTCCAGTTATTTCGAAAACAGCTGCATCTCGAACGCGTGCAACAGGTAACGCCGCAGGCTTGGTTTCAAATCGTTTGCTCTCCTGCTTCTTACATATCACACATTTGGATAAAGCGGTTCTAACGGTTTTTCTTCCTCCGATGATCCAAAAACGCTCTCGCAGAAAACTCAAAAGGCCTTGCACTCCAATATGGCAAGATTTTTCATGCGTTTCTCTAATCAACATGGTCACCACTGGATGTTGAGCTGGGAGCACAATTGGATAGCGGAAATTCCGTTCATCTTCTCGTCTTAGGATTTTTGTTTTAATTCTAACAATTCCATTTTCATCGATAAAAGGACAGAGTGATTCAAGACGTTTATCAGATTCAGAAAAACACTCTTGTTGTACGATTCTGATAATCGTTTCCTCGGCACGATTTAATTCATCTGCATTAAGAATACCTTTCACACGATTTTGGACATCTTTACGGCAGTTACTGGTAAAACGTAACATCCATGCGATTAGATTAATCATCCTCTTGTACGTAGCAAAATACGCGCAGTACCACTGGTCTATTTTTAACTCCGTGTGAAGTAATGTGGAGTTGGAAACTACTCCCTTCTTCCTTTCTAGATTAATCTCATCTTCATTCCATACGTATCGTACGGCAGGCCAAGAATCTTGTGAGAGTTTGAGCCAATCAGGACCCTCCCACCATCTCGACTGGATTAATTTTTTAGGCGAGCATCCTCGCGAAGGTAGGTCCGCCGGATTCATTTCTCCAGGTACGTGGTGCCATTGTTCCCTATTCGTCAAACGGCGAATTTCTTGTGTCCGATTCCAAACGAACGGTGTCCACTGATCATCTCTTTGTATCCATGACAAAACCGTTGTCGCATCCGTCCACCAATAAGTTTCTACGTCTGTTGTGCCAAGCGATTCGATAACGAATTTGGATAACCTGGCACCTATTGTGGCAGCTAGCAGCTCCAGCCTAGGGATGGTAGTCTTCTTCGTAGGTGCCACTCGTGATTTAGCCTGTATCAATTGTACATACACTCCATCTTCTGTTTCTGTTCTTAAGAAGATGACTGTAGCATATGCTACCTGGCTAGCGTCACAGAACGTATGTAAACTTCTTTTGCATGATTTATTTCCAGTAGTCATCCATCTAGGTATTTTAATGTTTACTAACTCAGGTAATTCTTCCACCCATTTTAGAAAACTCTTCCTAACATCCTCATCGACCTCGACGTCCCATCCGAGTTTTGATTTCCAAGTCTTCTGTAAGAGAACCTTTGTTTCGACAGCGGCTGGACAGGTAAACCCGATTGGATCATATAACTTGTGTACGACAGATAATATTTTCCTTTTCGTTACGGATTCCTCACTTGTCATATTTGGAAAACCATCGATACTTATCTGTAGTGTGTCCTTTGCTTGATTCCACATCAAGCCTAGTACTGGTGAGCGAGGTTCTTTATCTTGGCCTTCATTCATCGTATACTCCCACCCTCGGAGTTCAAATCGACCTTTAGCCATGATTTTTGTGGATTGCTCGATGAAATCATGTAGTTGAGATTCATTGTCTACGCTTGTTATACAGTTATCTACGTAAAACGATCTCATTAATTGTTGCAGTACATTTGACGAGAAAAATGATGTGCCTGATTGTATATCTTCAGAAAAACGGTTTAAATGATATTGTATCACGGCACCCAGCAAAAATGGGCTGCATGAAACTCCAAAAACGACTCTAGTATGCCGATATATCTTTATATTTCTGTCAGCATCTATCCAAATGAATCTTAAAAAATCTCTTTCCTTTTCAGAAAGACTGATCTGTAGAAATGCTTTTTTTATATCGGATATGACTCCAATCTTCCGCATACGAAACTGTATTAAAAGAACTGGTATTAGTTCGATTGTATTTACACCTTTTTCCAAACATTGGTTTAATGATGGTTGATTCCTTTCTCTAGCTGAGGCGTCGAAGACGGGTCTAATCCTCGTAGTACTGTTGGCCTTTACTACGTGACGGTGTGGTAAATAATGACCAACTTCTTCGGGTACCGCTTCAGAAACTTCTTCGATGATGCCTTCGGACAACCACTCATTTATAACCTCATGATACGCTTGACGTAAACCATCTTTGTCTAATTTTTTCAATAACGATTCCAATCGTTTTTTAGCTAAATTAAAGTTATTTGGTATAGGTGCATGCCCTTCTATCCACGGCATCTCTACCTCATATCTTCCATCATCGGTTACGGTAACAGTTTCTTGAAAGTGATTAATTGCTGCCTCTTCCATCTCGCTTCTCGACTTCTTTAAACCAGGATCTTCAATGCCCAGTGCATCTAAGCTCCACAAGTCGGCAATATTAACTTCTTTCGCAAACAGTGAGGTGACCAGCATAGAATGATTGTTCTTTTGATTGTTCGGTATCTTCCCCATGATGGTCCACCCAAGTAGCGTGTCTATGGCAACCAATCCACTTCCTAATAGCAGCCTTCTTCCTGTTAGCAGTTTTCCAACAATATCAGCCCCGATTAAAATTTCTATAGGCCCCTTTTGTTCAAAGTCTGAGAGTTCCACCCCTAATTTGCGTAGTTCGTCCATCCATGGACCGTCGCTCACTGCTGTAACATCATTGCAAATTACTGGTTGGTCGAGAACTTCAAAAGTGCATTGAAATTCGTTATCTAGGCTCTCAACACGAATTTGATAACAATTATGCACTTGAGCCTTGGTCTGTGCACCTCCGAATAGTACATGTGTCAATTCCTGTTTTCGTAAAGACTCATATCCCATTTCAAGAGCCGTATCAGTCTTGATGTAAGATTTTTGGGATCCAGTGTCGATTAGTGCTCGAAGTACCCGTCTTTTATCGTCATTACTTAGTACGACACGCAGTGTTTGTAACAGCACTTGTGCATTGCTGTTGTTTGTACATGCGTTGCCAACTACAGCTGTTGTTGTGGATACTGGATCACTAGAACACTCAGTTTGTGGTTTATTAGAGGGCTTGGTACTTACAGTTTTATTGATTTCAAGCTGTGTACACATGAGTACTGCATGTCGTCCTCCGCAAATTACACATCTTAGACTGGCTTTGCATTTTTTCCCAATATGCCCACTCTTCAAACAATTGAAGCAGCATTTACCGTATGATAATTTACTTTTCTTCTCAGCAAGACTGATCTTCTGCGCCTTAAAACATTCTTCATTAGCATGCGTACCTGCACAGAAGACACATTTTTCATCGGAATTTTGTACAAAAAGTCCCATGGCTGTTGGAACAGCGTCATCTTGTCTAAATTTTTTCTTCTTTTTCCCGGACTCGGTACCTAGGCCAAACCCAGCTACGGCCAAAGAAATTCGCTCTTCTCCTTCCACTTCATTCTTCAGGAACTTCATGAGCTCCGTCAAACGATCTTTCATAGAATTGTCAGTTCCACTGGAAGTAGTAGCACCTCGCTGCCAGGCCCGAAGCAGTTCCTCTGGCAAAGCCGATTCCACGAGAGGGAATAGCATCGCGGCACAAGTGTCTGACGTAACACCTAATGTTTCTAGAGCACGCAACTGTGTCTCTAACCTGTCATATAGCGTTGACAGCATTAACTTTTCACCACCGGTTGGTATCACATTGTGGAGTACAAGTCTTAAGAGTTCTCTCACATACACCTCCACTAATAAGTCATCACGGCCAAAACGAGCACTTAAACTTTCTATTACTTTTGAATAATTGTCCGCAGTGGGAGGATAACTGTCCACGAGCTCCTGAGCCCGCGTACCAGGAGTGATAGCTTGGAGCAAATACTGGAACTTGTCTTCGTTTACAATGTCTTCGTCTTCATGGATTTTTCGGAATTGACTCCAAAATGGCAGCCAATCTTTTATGTCTCCACCGAATCTTTTTATTTCAATTTTGGGTAGTGTAAATTTACGCCTATTACTAGCACTACTAATGCTCACATTATCGATATCATTGGTAACTGTTTTGAGAGTTAAATTATCAATCAATAGTTTGATTGTCGTGAATTTACGTAAATATTCTTGCCTGGACTCTACTTCTGCATTTAATTCCGTGTCTGCAACGTTAGCATCAAGCAAGGCACCGAATATTTTGTCATCTAACTCAATAATGCAATCATGTGTTCTGGTCAACATTGTAAAATTCGTCTGCACTTCCACATAGTCTGACCCCGTTGTTGATAATAACAGTGTGGTTTGTTCAACAAGCTGTTCAAATGCGAGCCTCATCGCATTTCTTGCCTTATTTAATCTCTCCATGATAATCTGGTCCTGTCACGGTCGCCGAAAATGTTGTGAAAGATGTATAACTACCCGTCATAAACTTCACCCGGGGTTAGAGAGCTTTATAAATAAAACACAAACACTTAACAAAACCACGTATCTTTATACTTTTATTAAACACAACGTGATAAACATCAGAACAAAATCGGAAATCATATATTACTTTTACATGAACATAAAAACAGACGCCATTCGCGCTTCGCTATGAAACTAGCAACGACAACACATTCTAGCGCCAAAATATAATTTGAATTCAGAACACTGATGTAATCGAAAATTCCATTGAAGAGAAAAAAAATTTGTTCAGCTCTGTTTCTCGATGTCGCACAGGCATTTGATACAGTGTGGCATGAAGGATTAATCTATAAAATAAACAAAATGTTGCCCAATCAACACGCAGAAATTTTAACATCCTACATAAGTAACAGACTATTTCGTATTAAACAAGAAGACACATACTCGGACCTAAAAGGCTGGAGTGCCTCAGGG
This sequence comes from Agonum fuliginosum, assembly GCA_947534325.1. NCBI lineage: Eukaryota > Metazoa > Arthropoda > Insecta > Coleoptera > Carabidae > Agonum > Agonum fuliginosum. Next base: position 23,484,441 of record OX384029.1, on the reverse strand, counting down.
TAGCGTACTCGGACCTGTATTGTACGTGCTATTCACCAGTGACATGCCAAAGCTACAAAACGTTAAACTTGCCACCTTTGCTGACGACACAGCAATATTAGCAACGGGACATGACCCGAAAACAGCCATTAAACAATTACATATAGCAAGCAATACTATCTGCGAATGGACCAATAAATGGAGAATTAGGCTAAATGAATCAAAATCCGTCCATGTTAATTTTACGAATAAAAAAATAATTAACCCACCACCTCTTACAATAAATGGAATCATAGTTAGGTTCGAAAATTCAGCAAAATATCTTGGCATGACACTGGACGCCAAATTAAAATGGAAGGAACACGTAAAAAAGAAAAAAGAACAACTAAACATAAAATACCGACAATATAGATGGCTTATCGGAAGATACTCCAATCTCTCATTGTACAACAAAACGTTAATATATAACCAAATTATAAAACCTATATGGGTGTATGGCATACAGCTCTGGGGTTGTGCGAAGGACAGCAATGTCAAAATGATTCAGACGTTCCAAAATAAAGTTTTACGTGACATGGTGAACGCACCATGGTATATCAGAAACCATAACATCCATAAAGACCTTGGTATCCCAACCGTTAAAGAGGAAATCAAGAGGTATGCTGGCAAACACAGAGACAGACTAAACCATCACGACAACATAGAAGTCCTTCAGCTACTGGATAACCAACATCGGCATATTATGAAATAAAATGATATGACATAATATTCTGAGTCATTCATAAGACGACTGGGCGTTTTATAAAACGACTGGGCGTTTTATAAAACGACTGGGCGTTTTATAAAACGACTGATTTTATAATTAACCTGCGACAAAAAATTCATCATCATCATGATAACCAAAAAACCAAACTTGGAGACAGGTTGTATTCTAATATTTTAGTATATCAGAATTGTAGGTTACATTATAAAGTTTTTAGGTCACGGTATATATTTAGAACAATATTACTTGAAGGCGTGGATCCAATTTGTTAAGTCGTCAAAATATGATGTCAGATTAAGACTGAAATATTACCACAGAATCTTACTTAAAGACGTGGATCCAACGTCTTAAGAAGTCAACATATGATGTCAGATTATGATTGAAATATGACCACAGAACCTCACTTGAAGACGTGGATCCAACGTCTTAAGACGTCAAAATATGATTTCATATTATGACTGAATTATGACCACAGAACATCACTTGAAGACGTGGATCCAACGTCTTAAGACCTCAAAATATGATGTCAGATTATGACTTAAATATGACCAAATTGTGACGTCATATTTTGGTCGACGGTTAGTCATTGTTACTTGGGTAGTAGTAGTACTTATATATTAATATACTAGCGGACCCGGCGCGCGTTGCTACGCCTCCAACTCGAATTTAAAGGAATCTCGTTATAAAAATTCTAAGTTATTACCATACCATACATGGTGACAATTCTAACTACGGCCATGATACCATACCGAATTTGAACTCAATCGGTTACCGCAATTTTGTTTACTGATGGTGGACTAATATTTTAGTATGCTCATGTCATGTCATAAGTTAGAACATAAGTTATAACCATTACAAATTTGAACCCAATCGGTGCAGTATCATACCAAATTTGAATCCAATCGGTTACCGCCATTTTGTTTAAAGATGACGGACTGATATTTTAGTATGCTCATGTCATAAGTTAGAACATAAGTTATAACCATTACAAATTTAAATCCAATCGGTGTAGTACTATACCAAATTTAAACCCAATCGGTTACCGCCATTTTGTTTAAAGATGGCGGACTGATATTTTAGTATGCTCATGTCATAATTTAGATCATAAGTTATAACCATTACAAATTTGAACCCAATCGGTGCTGTACATTTTGCTAGCCACCATTTTGTTTCAAGATGGCGGACTGTCATTTTAGTCCGGTCATGTTATAAGTTAGATCTTAAGCTATTACCATACCAAATTTGAACTCAATCGGTGCAGTAAACTTTGAATTAAATTGTTATAAACAACGATGCAATTTGACATAGTTATAAACATCAAATAAATAATAAAAAACTATTTCAAACACATATTTGTTCGATGATATATTTGACCCTGGATCTGCAATGGTAATAAGTAGATGTAATGTAGGTAATTTTATAGCGAAGTATTGTACCGCCATGTGGCTGGCAAAATACATTGGCAGCACTGCCATTCAATTTCTGAAATTTTTGTAAACGCATTCACTTCTGATATTTTAGTCTATTCATGTTATAAGTTTGATCTTAAGATATTACTATTGAGCTCAATCGGTTCAGTAAATTTTGAATGTTAAATTGTCATTGTTATGAACAACAATGCAATTTGACATCGTTATAAACATCAAATATATTTAAAAAATCTGATGTGGCCAGCACACAACCTCCCGCCATATCTAGACAAAATGTACACATATACTTACAATCCGGTGCCCATTTAAAATATACAAATAAAAATCTAAAATATTCAAACACAGAAAGCATCACCTGAATAATAAGTTTGAGCTCTTCCAATTTATACCTTATAGACAAATGATAAATACCAAATATCTAAATTTTTGGGTAATTCGTATTTGAGTTATCCGACTGACAGAAATCCTGCTCTGATCACATAACTACACACATACATACAGACATCATCGTGAAACTATCAAAAATGAATTTATTGTAAGGACCCTAATTCGTGCTCATTCACTAAAAACTCACTACCCGATTTTTAGCATGATTCCAATACCCTCCTTTACAGGTATGGCGGAAGGTAAAAACTATTTCAAAAACATATTGTTTATTGTAATGCTTACAATCCACAACTGTCTGTTTCAAAACACCTAGACCAACTGAATTCGAAATTCCTATTCAACAGCTAATATAGCAGTTTAATTAAATGTCTGGTTATCTAATCTGTTTGTTATTTTGTTCAATTAAATGATAAATTTTGAATTTTTCGATTTTTTAGCTTTTCTTTTGGGTTTTCTCAATTTTTTTTCTTTTTAAAACCACCTCTGTATTAGAGCGAACACAACAAAAAAAGAAATATTCAAATCGGTCAACTCGTTCTCAAGTTATGGCGTTACCAGAAAAACAGGCATTCATTTTTACTTCCTTGTACGGAGTAATAAGGAAGTATTGTAATCGCGAAAAATTTCGGTTTTCAGATTTTGATGGAAATATCCGTTTTGACCTTTTCTGAATCCATTATGACTAGTTTCGTCGTGACGTCTGTACGTACGTACGGACGTATGTGTGTCGCATAACTCAAATACGGTTAGACGTAGAAAGTTGAAATTTTGTATTTAGGACTGTTATAGCATCTAGTTGTGCACCTCCTATTTTTGGTTTCAATCTACAAACCGGAAGTAGTAAATTTAAAAAAAATTTCAATAAATATTTAATTTAAGACAAATGTTTTAATTTTAAATGAAAGATTATGTGATTATTACCTAAAATCGGTATTTTATAAATATTTTTGTATCTGGTATCATTTAGGAATAATTAAAGTATATATTTTTAATTTAGTATTTCTTTATCTTGTAGTCCATGATCGATTAACATTTGTTACTACGTAAAATTTAAATGATTATGACATGACAGTGACAATAGTAAAATATGCTTTATATCTTCTTCTGCAGTTTAAATAAAATGACTAAAATATATTTGTGAGTATACTAGTATAATAAGTTAAAAGAATTTTTTATATTATTCTACATTTTAGTTATTAAGAAAAGTATGAACACACAAGGCGTACAAGGAAGTCATGTGGTGTCCACGTCAGATTTTTACCTCTCGCCTAGAGAGGTATAGGGATCGTGAAAAAATACGATGTCGAGATTTTTGTCAATAAGCACGTTTTAGCACCTTTAGAACCTATTTTGACTATTTTCACGATGATGTCTGTGTGTGTGTCTGTGTGTGTGTATGTGCGCCTACTATGTTCTTTCGTTCTGATTCATTATCTCAAATTCTACTGAACAGAAAATTCTAATATTTTGCATTATACATTTATACATGATAAAGAAGAGCTGAAAAGATTTTGGTAAAAATCTGTCAACCGAAAATGGTACTTTTCTTGAAGCACAATAACATTTTTGCAAAAATCGTATAAAATAATGCGATTGTTACCATTTGGCATACAACACATGAAAGAAGAAATTACATTGTACAATATTTCACTTTACTTTGTGCTATATATTTTACCAATAATAAAAAACAAAAATAAAATTGTCAATGTGACAGATAAACAGATGTCTATAGCAAGAAGGTTTCTCTGTGGTGTAGGGCATATGTGTGGAATGTGGTGTACAGTTTTTGAAATGTTAGATATAGTATAGGTAATATTAATTGGACATAATGTTATGTAAATACGGTATTTATAAAATAATATTATCTATTAAACAAAGAGCTGATTAGATTTGTGAAATATATAATTTATAACCTTTATAATTCCATTAGGAAGTTGAGAGTAATTCTCCAGAGTTACTATCGACAGTTACTCTCAGTTGCGAGATTTTACTCTTAGATGGTAATCTCAAGAATCGTATCCACTGTTGAATTGTATCTGTGCTCTCGAGAGTGAGTTTAAAAACCTAGCAAACAACTAACAAATAACTATAATTTTTCATTATTTTATATTATTATATCAAATGTTATACGGTGTTGTTGTATTTTATTTAAATTAAAGCTTAATATTTGGTTAAATCCGAGGTTAAATAATAATACTTCAATGTCAAGGCGAGAGGTATTGTAACGGCCACGTCAGATTTTTATATATACAGATTTGTATAAGTAAAAATAATAAAGTAGGTATGGCGGGAGGTCTTGTGGTGGCCACGTCAGATTTTTTAATGTTCAATTTACAACGAACAAGTTTTAATTTCGGTACATAACGTAGACAAAAATTGGATTTTTTTAAGATGGGTATATTTTATATAGATCAAAATCAAGATATTGAAAGATAAGATGTTCTATGGTCTGGAAGGTACTTAATAAAAATAAAGACACCTAAATATTTTATTGAAACAAAATAAATGTATATTTGTAATCAAAATGATATAAATTAACATTATCTCTCAAGAAAAAACACAAAACAAAAAGTAACGAAAAACATATTACTACTCGTTCAGCACTACAATTACTAATTGGTTTTTCCAGCAGGTTGTCATATATATCCCATTTCCCATTTTTTCTTAATATATATATATGCAATGAAGTGGTCAATACTTTTTAAGGGTCTCGTCTCCGTAACAAAATATTGCGTGTTTAGAGGTGTAGCAGTTTCTGCTTTACTCATTGCATATTAAAAATTTGAAGGAAAAACAGGTACTAGATTTTTGTGAAAGAATTAATCTAGGATTATGCCCAGTTAGAATTCTGAAAAAATCTTTGAAATCCATGTACAAAATTAATGAAAAAGTGTGTTTTAAGCAATTTTTTACATGGTTTTTCTTATTATTAAGAGATTTATTAGAAAATGTAACTCGACATAATCCTAGTTGCATTCTTCGTCTGTAAATAAATTTATGAAATTTAGCTTTATCTATAAAACTTCGTGAGCATTGTAGAAATTGCTAGACTGCTTTTCCGTATTTTTAGCGAGCGTTTCTATGCATTAACATAGGACAAACGCGGTGTTGAGCTACGTGGAGTCGATACCCTTAAGTCATTGCTGCTTTCGCCCTGTATATATAATGTACACTGGCGGAAAAAAATGAAACACTTGAAATTCGTAAAAATATCGACCATTTTTTACGATTCAAAAATTTGTAAGAATTTGCAGATTAACACATACAAATTTTTGAAATCGAGCTGCTTGCAAAGATTATTCAACAAGATTTAGTTATTTATATTTAGTATACGAGATATTTATTCACAATCATTTTCACCAAAACAATGACGTTTAAACTTTAAAATATAAACGTAAAATATAAAATTATTGTCTTGACGACGGGAAAGTATTCAATATATTACATGTAGATCTCGCCCTGATTAGTCTAAAACGAGCACCATTTTAGTCTTATTTACTTGGTGTTGAATAGTTTAATATATTATAGTATATTATTTAACGAGCAAATAATGCAGGCTATAATTCAAGAGGATGAAAGTTTATTCACGAGCCGAAGGCGAGTTAATAAATCATCGGAGTGTATTATAGCCATTATTTGCGAGTCAAATACGACGTTTTATCTACGACTTTTTAAATAAAGCAACATTTCTTATTTCCAAATTTGTATTCATATTAACCTAACCTCAAACTTTGGTGTGATGACAATTGACAATTCATCCGAGTAATTTAGAATTATTATGGGTTAGTCATATACAGCGTTTTACAAATTTTTATTATTTATTTAATTACGAGTATTTTTACTGTTTCTGCTTACAACGTCATAAAACGAGAACTTAATGTACCTAATACGAATTGTAAAACAGGTGTGATGGCAGTTTGACAGTTCGGAAGAATAAAGTACTTATTTGTATTAGTATTTCATTAATTAATAATGTGTCCTTAAGGTGGGGTTTGTTATACTACTTTCACGTACATAATGAATACTTTATTCTATTGTCGTAAATAAATTATTTTAATTTATTTCTTCAAATTGTTAAGATTGCCAAAAATTAGTTAATTCTTGAAATGTTGCTAAGATACAAAAAAATTTCTATAATAAACAAAATGTCAAAGTTGTAATTATTGAATTAAATTTACTAATTTACAAGACAATAATTTATGTTAAATATAAGTAAAAATGATGTTATTTAAATAAAACATTGTACAACTAATTACAGAAAATGGTTATTTGTTGGATTTTTTTGTAGTTTATGTAGGTAAGGAAAATGAAAATTGAAAATCTGAACTGTTTGCAGCAATTTGACGTTTCATAATGGCGAACTGAGCTATAAAGTGGTCCAAGGGCTATAAAGTGTCATTTATGTCAAAGAAATTTGTGTATATCTGCATGATACGACCGTGCATAAAGAATATTTTTAGTATCCCCATTAAAGACAAAAAGAATTTTATGGTAGCAACTTTTACTCGGTAAATCAGCAATATTCTTGTTGAAGATAAAATAAAATCTTTCCGTACTATTAAATAAAATTTACTTAAACTCATTTAAAATTTTTGCTGAAATAACAAAGATAAGAAAAAGGTTGCTTTCCTGGAATCAATTGTACGTTATTATAATGTTAATATCTCAATGAGATCTTCCTTTGATCGCAACTTAACAAAAGAACGCAGTACATCGTTGCCGGCGCCAGTGGCTAACTAAGCAGTGAGCAAGGATGCCAGTGCATTTTTCGTTCTTTTATGTTTTCATCTGAGGATCTGGGGACATCTTATTGTCCGGGCAGAGGCAGAGGAATAAGTCTAGGCTACCGTTATGGTCCCGAGAACCCTTCGGTCCTCTCTACAGCCTGGGATGTGCTGAATCGATCCGAAAACTGTGTTCGCAACGCTGGATTCTCTGCAACCCGTGCTACTCCCGCGCGGTGCGCTACACCTCATTCTCTTCACTTACTGGTTGCCAGTCGCCTACGCTAAGCAGTGCCTGTTCGCTTAGCCACAGTCCGAAATTTAGTGAAATTCGGTGAAATTTGTGAAGTTGTTAGGAGGCAATTAAAGTAAATAAAGTAAGGTAAACAACTTATTGGTTCTGGAAAGCGTTTGAATATTTAAATGAATTTCTTCAAATTTCAGTGATACGAATTACACCAAATTCGAACTATGAATGTGGCTAATTTCTTATCCATCATCTACTACCTCCACTGATCCCCACCTACACTCTAACTTTATTATCAATATTTTGAAAAGTTGTAATATTTCATTGTTTCTATAAATTTATTTTGTATTTTACTTACTTAAAAAACTTAAATACTTTAATATATAGTATAAATAATAAACAGATTTTATCTTATAATGTTATATAATTTTTGTTATATTTCTATTTTTATAAATTTGAATTAATGTGGTAAAATTTAAAATTCTAAGCGCTGACAAATTGAAATTTCTTCTGGAACAAGTGCGCCGACGCGTCTACAGGCCTCCCACTTTCTCGTTTTCACTATCTAGTGGAATTTAGCGCTGATGAATCAGCCCTGGTAACTTTTGGGCGTGTTGATCAAATTTATTTCGTTTATCGTTTGTGTGATTGTTTGTTAGTCCGTTGGTTGTGTTCACATTTATTTTTTAGAAACAATGAAATCTCAAGTGTAACTTAATACGTTAAAATGAGTTCAAATCGTGCAGCTAATTTTACGTTAAACGTACTTACTTACGCTTTATTATTAGGAGTAGTTTGTAAGTGAAATTAAAGGTGTACGTAAACAAAACATGTTTCAATATTTTCTTATTTTCAGCATTATTTGTTAGTGGTTGCAACATTCCAGTTATTATAAGAGGAACATGGTTTTCATGGGAAAATGGTAAAAATACCATTACAGATATTAATGCAGACACAATGACCCGAAAGGGGTTATGTGTGGATGTGCAAGATGATTATCACGTCAATTATACATTTGTGTTCAAACGTAACGATGGTTGTTTTACCTGTGTCAAATTTCTCGTTAGAACAGTAAATGTGCTCGAAAAAATGGAAAGTAAGTTCCAATCCAGTAGCTAGTTTCATAGCTGATTGTAATTGTAGCACTTGTTTATTGTAGTAGATTATAAATTATAACTTCATTTGTTTTTTCAGCAACTTGTATTTCTTTACGAGAAAATGAAGAAGCCTCTGTGGAACGAGTTTGTAAAAACTTACAGCCTGATCAACATATTATAACATTGTTTTCAGAAAACTTTATTCCAGTGAACTGCAGGTCTTCTTTAGAAGGTGTCTGGCAGTTTGCTTACCAGGTATTTTAAAGTAGTAAAATAATATGAAACAAAATTTATAGAATTTTATCATTTTTAGAATCGATTTAGATTTACTGGCGAATGCAGCAATCCTAATGCTCACATTAAATCTTGTCAAACTGCTGGTACCCAGTTCTTGATCACAAATCAGAAATTTAACATAACCTATAAAAAATGTCAAGGAATGACTGGTACATTCGACGGAGTTGTTGAATACAGTTGTTTAGGAGATTGGTTCGTGGGCAAAAATCATTATTTTGCTGTTGCAAATACAAAAGAATCTCGAAAAGATGAAAAATATCGTTGCTTCCTGAAAAACAGAGACGATGATCTCTATATTGGTGTTTCCATTACAGCTGAATGCAATACATTGAAAACACCCGAAAAAAGTCCTGAACGTTTACGTATCACTCCCGTGAAAGCTGAAGTTGTTGAACCAGGTTGTCGCTTACCTCAAAATTTCTCAGGAGAATGGATCAACACTGCTAACATTGACGCAGATGTAGTTATAAATGAAACTCATATCATAGAAACGTATTACCCAGATGAAGGTAGATATAGAAGAACAATTTATGTTTGTCGAGAACAGAGAGACACAAGAATCATGATGGCAAGATTAACAGTTGACGGTTGTCAGAAAGATTTTATTTGTTTCGATTTTGTTCCGCAACATCACAACGTTATTCGTTATCGCAAAGGTGTTGCTGTAATAAAAGATGACTTCCATACTGTTTGTTCTTGGGTACAATTTAAGAATAAAGAAAGATGGCGATATGATTTATTTTTAGCGAAATATCCAGTTGCTGTTCGTTGTCCCGTCGCCGGAAAGTTCAATTTTACTCAAAGAGGAGAAATTCCATTCGAGACAAGAATTCTTGGAGGTGTTACACTAAGTCCGAGGCCGAATACTTACTGTAAACAAAACATATCTGATTTCTCAGTTTGCGATACTGAACAAAAAGAAATTGCTATTGATGAAACGTATTGTTTGTCCGTGGATCATTTGGGTCGTCCTGTAGATATTTACAGTGATCCAGATTATAAAATGAAATGTATTGGTTATTGGAAAGAAAATTTGAAGTCATATTTGATTACGTACGATGAATTGGATCCATTTTCTAAATACAGATGTTGGGTTTATCAGCGAGCAGATTTAAATAGAGTTTTGATGTCACAAGCTGTTGGACCTTTTTGTGATTTAAATCAAGATGTTACATCGTGGAATTATACAGAAGGTGCTGCCGTTTCCATAGAAATGCAAGAGTACGAACGAGAACGTAAGTATAAAATATTTTTTGTTTGTAATACCAGGTAAATGATTATTTTTTTAATATACCTAGGAGATCAATGTCCTATGCATTTCGACGATGGTACTAACCCCTGGAGCAAAACTGAAAGTTACATAAAAATATTCCGCTACGATGGCAGCAGTAGCAAAGGTTCCAACAATTATTATGTTAGTTCTTTTCGTTTATTAACGGTTGTTGCGTTTTTAATAAGCTACATTATGTTACAGAATTAGTTCTTCTAATTTAACATCGTTGAACAAAATTATATTGACTCATCTTTTGATTTTGATTAGTTAATTATTAGTTGTATTGTACAATTTATGTATAACGTACAGGCTGTTAAGTAAGTGTCCGTCCATTTTAAATTTTACAAAGTACTTTATAGATTTTTTTATACATTTTATTACAATTAATGTATATTGTACATAAGAAACTCTCTTAAGATCTGATTTGTATTATCTACTTATGTATGTATTTTTAGTGCCTTAATCTAAACATATTTTTATATGCACATAGATTTTTATATTCGTGGTTTTATATTTTATGCACAAATATTGTAATTATAAATCATTACATCGAACAAATTAATAATTGTTATTGTAATTTGTAATCATTGACGAATGTATAAATATAAATCATTTTAATAAAATAAGTTTTTGTCATTTTAGTGCAATACAAATTTGTGACCAATAATTATTTTGGGAGCGTATAAAGGTACTTAAATTTTTGATAACAAATGTTTGTTTTAGTTCGTTGCTATTTAATTATAATTTAAATTTAAAAACAGCATTCACATAATTAACTTAAAATAATTGCTTTAGTAAGTGATAAACCTAAAGTTTGGAGCTTTCAAACTTTAGTGCCAGAAAGTGAAAGCTTTTATGGCGTGAGACGTGATCTTAAGCCCGAGCGTTAGCCGAGGGCTAAAAAGAGCCATAATAAAAGTGGACACACCCATTTATCTCGCTTAATATTTATTACACAAATATTTGTATTGGACAGTATTTGCTCTGTGTAAAATGTGTGATTTATCCTTGTGATCAATTTTGTTGTCAACTTTCGGTTAAACCGGAAGCGATATAAACTTTTTATTTTTTAAATGCAACATGTATATGATTAATTATATATTCGGATTGCATTTTTAATTCTCTTTTCGGTAATACCAAATTTTATAGTATTGTTGTTATTCGTTTGTTTAAAAAAAATATTTTTTCTTTTGCTTGATTTCTATAATTTTCGCGCTACTTGCATTGTAAATATGTATTGCAACCATAGATACTATACATGTAAGTTACCATTTTCTTCAAACGTCAGAAAAACATAATATTTCATATCTCCATAGAAACAGCTAAAGTTTTACTTTTCTGAGAGCAGCAGACAATAATATTACCTGCCGCTGGTGAACCAATCAAACGCAGCTGTCAATAAAATTTAATTCAGATTTTTATGAAACAAAATAAATCAAAGACGACTATATTATTTCAATCCGAATTATTTTAATAAATTTTCTTACACGAATATCAATTTTATTGTAAGGTTTCGACGTCTGAAGAAAAAATAGCATATTATTTTATGCGGAGCTAAGTGACTTTTTATGGCTCATCTGTAGTTGCCGAATGAGCGCAGCGCCTACAGATTCGCCACAAAAAGTTCCACTTTAGCTCCTTATTAAATAATATACTATTTATTTGTTTATAATTTTTCCTTGACGACGGAACTTAATAATTTCACTTACATTCCTAGGAAAATAATCACAGACTACTTAGATATTTTTAATATTTTATTATTAAGGATAGAACATTTTCACATTATTTGAATATTTATATCTTATTAATATTAAAGATTACAGTACTATTTGTAAATGTACAACTTTTAAAAACTAAATTCTCATTTTCTAATAAATTTGTTTGTTCTTTCGTAAAAGATACAGTACTATTTTGTAGATTTTGTTGTGCTGACGTTCTAGGGGAATTAATTTGAGGAATCAAAGGTGCTTCTTTCGATATAGTTTCGGTATTGGTGGTTTTGCCGTACAATACTTTATTCGAAATATCAATTTTGTTTTTAAGTGATTCTGCCACGTATAACCTTCGGCAACGGTACTGGATTTCCATCCGCCGAGTCTTTTTAAACTTAAAATATCTGCACCAGTATTGGCGAGTAAAGCCCTGTTCGCACGGCGATCTTTGGAGATTCTGCGGAGAGTCAAACTCCCGGTAAAGTCACGGCAAAAAAGAAGTTTTTTTCTTTCTAGTGATAATTACGTGGTTTTGAAGCAATCAATAAATTATAAACTCTTCTTTTCCAAGATTCATTGATAATTTAACAAATAATTCTCACTAGAAAGAAAAAAACTTCTTTTTTGCCGTGACTTTGCCGGGAGTTTGCAGTGCCGGATTAACCCATGGGCAGCTGCCCAGGGCCCCGGAAGAACAAGACTAATTTTAATATAACAATAATATTATTTCAATTAGTTCTTCTTCAACTTCTTCCCAAATTATGAATTCAATAGTATTTTTTCATGGAATAATAGATGAAACGATACAGTTTAAATTGTGCAAAAAACTAGAAATTATTAATTTTTTTTGATAAAAACCTCTTGAATCAGTATTTTAATAAATAGAAGCCAGAAAATGTTTTGATAAGTACAAGTACGAGTAATATTTTCGATGTCCCGATATTGGTAAGAGTTATTTTTATTATGACGATTTATTATGTACCCAAGGGCGGCGATTTAACGGGGCTCATGTACCTATGCAAGTCTATTTAATGGGTGCACTACCCAAGTAACAATTATGACCAAATATGACGTCGATACAACGTACATAATTTTAGTCATAAAGACGTCTTGAAGACGTGGAGCTATGAGACGTTATTTTCTGACGACAAAATGACGACTTTAAAGACGTTATTGTGACATCATATTCTGATAACAATATGACGATTTTTATGCAATTTAATTGAAAAACATAAAATACTAATTTTAATTTATTTATGTTTTAACTTTCTTTGCTTGTATTAGAAGTAGAATTCGTTGAGAATTGACAAATTTTTATTTTATCTGATTTTATCTGGATCTAGCTGGACTTGAACGTGGAACTTCGGGACGGTATCTTACGCCTCTAACCGCTCGGCCAAACTGACAATATAGTTTGATGTTTTGAAATATCAATATAAAGTGAATAGTAGTAGTATTAATTTAGTAGTAATAAATAACAATATAGATTTAAAACCATTACGTTTAAAGAATAATTATAAATAAAATAATTGATAGTCTTAAACGCTATGATTTTGACGATTATTTTTAGGATGCCGATGCCGAATAACAAAAATCTAAAGAACAAAAATATCAAAAGACGCAAATGCGTATGGGGTGGATGTTACCCCTACGATATCTTGGCACATCAAGCCAAGATGTCGTAGGGGTAGCATCCACCCCATCACTACAATTTAGAAAAATATTGTTACATTATCGTTTATCAAGCATGTTATGAAAAGATACATAAAAGCTGCTGATGACTCGCTTAGCAGTCGAAACGTCCGTCAATAAAGTAATGTCTAACTGACTATTTTGAATCATTACGATCCTTACGCCTTCCATACCTAAGAAATGTTAAAAGTAATCAGGATCTAACCTCTAAATTTATAATTTATTTAGTTCAGTTCAGAGTTTCTACTAAAAGCCTCGGCATATTGTGAAATAAAATGATATGACATAATATTCTGAGTCATTCAGAAAACGACTAGGCGTTTTATAAAACGACTAATTTTATAATTTGCCTGCGACAAAAAATGAAAATCATCATGATAACCAAACTTGGAGACATTTTAAAATATCAGAATTGTAAAAAAATTATAAAGTTTTTAGGTCACGGTATATATTTAGAACAATATCACTTGAAAACGTGTTAAGTCGTCACAATGTGATGTCAGATTAAGACTGAAATATTACCACAGAACCTTACTTAAAGACGTGGATCCAACGTCTTAAGAAGTCAAAATATGATGTCAGATTATGATTGAAATATGACCACAGAACCTCACTTGAAGACGTGGATCCAACGTCTTAAGACGTCAAAATATGATGTCATATTATGACTGAATTATGACCACAGAACATCACTTGAAGACGTGGATCTAACGTCTTAAGACGTCAAAATATGATGTCATATTATGACTGAATTATGACCACAGAACATCACTTGAAGACGTGGATCCAACGTCTTAAGACCTCAAAATATGATGTCAGATTATGACTTAAATATGACCAAATTGTGACGTCATATTTTGGTCGACGGTTAGTCATTGTTACTTGGGTACACCCATGCAAATTAAATCTGAAAACAGATTTATATTCAATATAATGAAAAATTACTAAGGCATAATAATCATATAAAATCATATAATAATTTTTTAATTTTGTTTTATTTTAAGTCATGACACAAAATTTTATGCGATTCCTCGAGACTCGATCTTTGAGAAGTAAATGGTGTTTTTCATGTCAAAAAATTAAATTTTAAGATTCCTATACTTAACCTTAAATTAAACAAAATTTTCGCCTGCGGCGCATTTCTTTCATTTTTTATAATTATCCTCTCTGAATATATCACAGGGATTTGCCCTTAAGCCACGCAAAAAATTAAATCGCCGCCCCTATTTAGTAGGTACTTTTTATTTTGTTACCAAATGTATATAAGTAATGTTATTTATATATTTTTTTATTTTACATTTTATTTATGTTTTAATAACAAAAATAATTCCTGCAAAAAAACGAATAACCTAAACTAGGAGAAGAGGGCCCCAAAATCATTACTGCCCAGGGCCCCATAAATCATTAATCCGGCTCTGGGAGTTTGATTCTCCGTAGAATCTCCAAAGATCGCCGTGCAAACAGGGCTTAAAGTTAATAAATAGTTAATATTTTCTTGATTATTTTCAACAATCGAAAAACTACGTTGTAGGTACATCATTTTTACTCTGAGGAATGTTTATAATGACATAATTTCCATGGTCAATCACATCTGTTATTTTCATCTTACATAATTCATCAGTTCTACATGGTCCGGCAATGCCCATAATCAATAACAGTACAACCAACAAAAAATATTAAGAAATATAATTGCAGAAAATGAAATATTACATATATCTTACTTTGATTAATAAATGTGTATCATCGTCAGCTTCTTGAACAAATTTTGCAATCTGTTCCCTAGTTAAAACTTGGGATTTCTTTGGGTGATATCATTTGTTTTTGCTTTTCAGAAAACCAATTAAATTGGAAAATTTAGAGATATCCACATTATCTTTATTTTTAATAGTGGCTTTTAACATGGAATATTCACACCATAAGCTGGATGGCGATTTTAACGAATTGGATCTTTCCAACGGGGGTTTTCACGATTTTTTGGTTTTGTTATATGTTAATCTATACATTAAAATATAAGACCCGTATTTTTTTTTCGCTTAAAAGTTGCTAATAAGCCAGAAAAAAATTCATAAAGTTTAAAAAAATAAGTGCCGCGAAAATCGATGTCGCGTGTAACAGTGTGACGTCACCAACATCTAGAACATACGTTCAACGCGCTGACAAGGACTGATACGTAGGTCTTACCTTACACAGTCAACATCTTGTCAACTTGAACAGAAAAACATAACCAAACTGTTTCATGATCATGCCGTTTCATTTCGATTAAAACCAACACAAAAATTCTTCAATAAACTGTAAGTAATCGTGTTTGAACCTAACCAAACGCGACAACGTGAATCCGTGAACGTTGATGAACGTGTCAAAAATCGAAAAATCAACAGGTGGTCCGTCGTCCAAACGACAAAAAACGAACTTTCACGAACCAACTCCTGGTTTGATATCAATGTTGGCTACGTCACACATGGCGCATTTCAATGAACGATTCAAAAGACTTACATTTTCATTTCGATAAAGAGGTAATAAATCTATCAAAATTAACAATTATTATCACTTTCCTATAACTTATACATGCTGAAAATTGATATCCAATAAGTATTTCTTTAAAAGCCATAGGCTTGAAAACCCCCATTGTCTTCACTTTCTTCGCGGCACACCATTTTTTAAATACTTCATAAGTATATTCATACCTTTTACCAGATTTTTCAGGTAAACAAGTTAATAATGCAACACTTGCAGCCTCGTCAATATCCATTTTAATTAATTAAATCGCAATACAATTCGCAATTTATAAATAAACGTCAACCGTATTGTTTATTGTTTGTTTTCTGTTCACTGTTTAATATAGTAACATAAGCCTCGTACACACTTAGGCCGCGAACAGAATGACAAATCGGTGTTTTTAATTTCGGCGCGCCGAACATAGAACAGAACGTATTTGAGTTATTCCCACGATGGTACAAGAAGACAAGAGGCGAATTCTGGCGAGTAACATAAATCCGTGAAACTTATTCCTAACAATGACGTCACAAATCCATGATTGGTTCGTGGGCAAAAATCATTATTTTGCTGTTGCAAATACAAAAGAATCTCGAAAAGATGAAAAATATCGTTGCTTCCTGAAAAACAGAGACGATGATCTCTATATTGGTGTTTCCATTACAGCTGAATGCAATACATTGAAAACACCCGAAAAAAGTCCTGAATGTTTACGTATCACTCCCGTGAAAGCTGAAGTTGTTGAACCAGGTTGTCGCTTACCTCAAAATTTCTCAGGAGAATGGATCAACACTGCTAACATTGACGCAGATGTAGTTATAAATGAAACTCATATCATAGAAACGTATTACCCAGATGAAGGTAGATATAGAAGAACAATTTATGTTTGTCGAGAACAGAGAGACACAAGAATCATGATGGCAAGATTAACAGTTGACGGTTGTCAGAAAGATTTTATTTGTTTCGATTTTTTCTTTTCGCTTAAAAGTTATTCCTAACAATGACGTCACAAATCCATGCATACGTCATGTTTCCAATTTTTCGCCAGAATGATAATCAGTGTATGGTAACTCTAATAGGACCCGGCCTGACACTGGCTTTAGTACTGTTGCAGATCAAGAGATGTCACCCCCAGTTTATGTTACTTCAAATAAAGAGTATAGATAATTAGCTAGTCATTTTCTATTGGTCCTTACGTTCTTACCAAAATGGCCAAAAACTTGTATGACCACTACCATAGCCACTACTCTTTGTACTGTTCGCTCAGTTTTACTTGGCGAGGCTTAGGAATGTAATGTTAACCAGTTTGACTACAGTGCTTTATGCCCTGTTCACACGTTGCTACTTTGAAGACGCATACGTGCTACTGTAGCATGAAAAAAATTCAAATCGAAACAATTACCGCAAAAAATCGCTATCTACACACACAACGATCAACGATGTGAAATTATCAACGAGTAGTTCTTGATACTTTGATGCTACAAATTAGCAGCGCTGCTATTTGACAAGCGACTCAGATTTTTTCTTGCTACAGTAGCACGAATGTGTCTTCAAAGTAGCAACGTGTGAACAGGGCATTATGTCAAATTGCAAATGTGCCGCTCGACGTTTAGCGAGTAAAATAGTGAGCTCAAGTTTTACAGCCATTCCGAGCTAAACTTGTTGGTTAGCGGGATAGTGCGGTAGAGGGAAGGAAGCCCAATATATCATAGGGATGCATTTAAGTTTCTCTGTCCATTGGCGTAGTCAATATAAAAATATTTCTTGTAAAATATTTCATGTAAAAATATTATTTTACACTAAAACGTACAAATTATTAACTGTTGGTTAGTACATTACCGGTAGGTACTTTGTACCCTTACCTAGTAAATGCCACAGGATAATTATGATGTATAATTAGTATAAGTCCGGCATATTTAATATACTATTTAACACAAAAAAGATTGAAACTGGAATACTTCAAAGCTAATTAACGGTAGGTACTTTACTTTGTACTTGTACCTTTACTTCACAGGTAAGTTGTTTAGTATAAGTCCGGCATATTTAATATACTATTTAAGTCTTGTAAATTTAAAAATAATTACTGCAGAAGCAATTGCAAGAATTAGTGATGAAAATTAGAAGAGCTATATAAAACATACGACGGAGCTCGAAAATCACTATTGGGAGACTGATGAACAAGTTGAGGCAATTATCGATTCATTTGTTATAAATGTTGACGATGATTCCAGTACAGATATACAGAATCCAAATCAAGTTCCGACGACGATGAAGAGAATGAGGAGTTTTGTTTATTATAGAATGACGAGTTTTGTTAACAAAATGTTAATTTTTTTAAATATTTTTATGACTCACTGATTTATCCAGTGTAATTTATTATTGCTTAAGTTGTATATAGATTTTTTTCTACAAATATTACATCCAGTGCAATTATTTATATGTTTATTTATATATTTTTCCGTAAATAATAAATAAATCCTCAAAATTCATTAAAAAAAATATTTGTGTACGTAATGTTTGCCCATTTATTGAAATGCAAATTATTTGGCGCGCCTATGATTTTTGTTGATTTTACTTCCATAATCCCTAACTCGTCACGCCCCTGCCTCGCCAAGTAATCCTGCGCAAACAGTATATATCTACTCTAAACAAACAAAAAGTGACAGCAAACCAGCAAAGCCAGTTTGTGCATGTGAAGGGCAGCAGCTAAAATCCCGAACTAACAAACTCAACTTATTTTTCGTTAACTTTTTCGTGTCCCGAAATGTATGAACACAGCTTTATATTTTATCCGAATTTACAAATCCCGAATGTATAAAACCTGTCTTTTAACGCTCTAACTTATACGTTAACCGAAACCTATAAACACAGCCTTATATTTTATCCGAATATGCAACACACGAATTTATAAACACAATTTTACTTTGAACAGATTTTACAAACCCCGAATACCCGGCATCTCGAACTTGACATTCACAGAAATTACGTACACAGACTTTGATTCGAGCCGAAACGGCGGCAATTCAAATTTTACATGTATGTTGTCCATGGTTTCGTATTGCTTTACCTGGTCCATAACTGATGAAATGTGGTTTCAACAACACGGAGCTACGTCCTATACTGCAAGGGAAACAATGAATTTGCTGCGAACGGTTTTTGGTAGTCGTACCATTTCACGATTTGGAGATAAAATTATTGCGATTGATCAACCAGTTTTGGCTTCAGTTATGGACAGGTACAGCAAAGAGCAGCAGCTTGCGAAGAGATTGATTACAGGCATCTAAAAGATATTATTTTTAAAATTTAATTTTTTTTAAAACTCTTCATGATTAAAACTATCTTTTGTAATCAAAATTATTCATTTTCAATAAAAAATATAACTTATGGCCCACCTGTACATCATCCACAAAAAAGGCGACAAAAAAGATTGCGGAAATTACCGCGGAAACACGTTTTTAAATGTTGCCTATAAGATTTTATCTTGTTTATTGTACCAAAGAGTAAACCTTTATGCAGAAGAAAAAATTGATGAGGCAAATTCTACACCTTTTCCAAGTGTAATTCAGAGAGCGTCAATTGTAATTCAGATTAGTCAAGTGTAATTCAGAAACCGTCATTTGTAATTCAGATTAGTCAAGTGTAATTTAGAAAACGTCATTTGTAATTCAGATTAGTCAATTGTAATTCAGAAAGAATCAATTATAATTTAGAAACTATCAATTGTAATTTAGAAAGCGTCAATCGTAATTCAGAAATCGTCATTTGTAATTCAGATTATTCAAATGCAATTCAGAAAGTATCAATTGAAATTCAGATTAGTGAAATGTAATTCAGAAAGTATCAATAATTGTAATTCAGAAATCATTATTATTTATATTTCAAATTAAATAAAAAATGTAATTACCCGATATTGTTACCATAATTATATAGATTAAGAAAGTATTTGAAAAGTACTTATAATTTGTACTATATTTATAAATGATGCGCGTTTTCAGTTTATCTTATTCTGAACTAAGAAGCTAATACAGCTTGCGTTATATACAGGGAGTCCCAAAAAATGTATACACACTTGAATTTGCTGCAGAAAAATGTCATGCCAAGTATTCGTGAGCAGTTTTAGGATGAAGAGGACTATTATTTTCAGCAAGATGGAGCACCTCCCCACTATCATCGTGATGTAAGAGCTTATCTCCATGAAAATCAGCCGAACAGATGGATTGCCCGAAGAGGTACCATCTAATGGTCCCCGCGCTCTCCAGACCTCACGCTATTGGATTTTTTTTGTAGGGAGTCATCAAAGGTTTATCTGTCAAAATCGGCAACAATCGATAAATTGAAGGCGGAAATTGATAGAGAATGCAACGAAATTCATAATGAAATAATGCGTCACGTTTGTGATTCCATTGCTTCGCGTTATCAGCAATGTTTGGGCAACAATTTGAACATTTGTGTTGACTAAAAAAATTATACATCCGTCTTCTTAAATTTGTACTTTTAATTTTTAATACATCACACTGTTTTTATAATCACGCAAAGTGTGTATACATTTTTTGGGACACTATGTATAATATATAACGACTAACACTTAATTTCGTCGTAAAATGTAATAATTTAAAAAGATCAGTTCTCATTCAAAAATATTGTTTATTAAAACAATGAATAACACAGGAAATTGCTTAGGACTTAAGTAGATTACACCTTTTCCAGTTGTAATTCAGAGAGCATCAATTTCAATTCAGAATACATAAATTTTAATTCAGATTAATCAATTGTAAATCAGATTAGTCAAAAATATAGTTTTCTTAGAACTTATTAAATAACCTACAAAGAAAAACGTCTTAGGCCTAAGGTAAGAAAGAAATGATGGAAAATAACAGCAAAATATAAAAATAATGTAATTAACGTCCAACTGGCATATCGTTCATTGCTAAAGCGTTAGCATGATGAGTTGTAGTGTGCTGTACTGCACGAGCGCAATCTCCTCCAACTACAGTGTTTTTTGCTTCATCAATTATACGTTCTAAATAAATGAGTCTTTGCTCTATAACACCAGGAGCTGCAACGTCGGGAACTCTAATATGGTTCTTGGCGTATGTTTTTACTTTTGACCAAATTATTTCAATTGGATTTAGCATCGGAGAATACGGTCCTAATCGCAATAAAGTTGCTGTTGTCTCACCAATCGCTCTCTCTAATTGGGAATGACAAGGTGCGTTGTCTGCAACTATGACTAAATCTCCCAGTTGGTTTCCCATTTCTTGCCATTGTTGCATTAATGTTACAACCCATGCATTTGCAAGCTGAGCGGTAAAAGATCCTCTTCGGCGATCCATGGCTACAACGCCAGCTGCTGAAATTGCACCAATTAAGTGAACATTTGGGCCTCTTGCTGCAGGAAGATGTTGAATTGCCCTGTCACCCGTTCTAGCACGGCCTCTTGTTCTACGACAAAACAAATTGAAATTCGTTTCGTCCAACCAAACAATTTGTTTTCCCTGCTGCACATAATTATTTAGTTCCCGAACGTATATTGCTCGCTTCCTTTTATTGTCTCCAGAATTCATAGTTACTGGCTCATTATGTACCTTTTTTATTGTAAACAGTCTACCTTCTAAGTAATTTCCAATTGTTGAAATAGATATCACTTTTTGAAAATTATGTAAAATTTTTTGTTTTATATTTTTAAGGGTACAACAACAATCTTCTTCGACCCATGCTAGCATAGTATTTGCGCCTCCTTTTGGCAACATGATATTACGCCCAGATCGCACCCAGTGATACGCAGTTTTATAATTTATATTCAAAGTGGCAGCTAAATTTACCCAGTCTTCTCCTCTGTTGGCACAAGCTACAATTCTTTCCCGATCTTGATTGTTATGTACGTGGTATCGTTTCCTATCTATATTCTCTGAGCCCATCAGAGGAGTCCGGAAAATCGGACAAGCAGCATCCGGAATAATCTCCAAAGGTGCTATGCATTTTGAATGTACTAAATGCCTGCATGGTTGTAATCTAACTACTCCATTCCGAGTCATAGGTACTTGGCAAATAGCGCAATAGTCCTTTAATTCCATTTAAGATATTTATTTGTATAATTTGTTGTTTACTAAGCACGTGTAACTGACAGTTTTATTAACATAATATTTTTGTTTTTATTTTATGAAAATGTATGTTATCAGTGATAGCATGATTTAAATTGAATTACAATTGACGCTTTCTAAATTACAATTGACAGTTTCTAAATTACAATTGATCCTTTCTGAATTACAAATGACTAAACTGAATTACAACTGACGGTTTCTGAATTTCAATTGATTAATCTGAACTACAACTGACACATTCTGAATTACATTTGACTAATCTGAATTTCAATTGATACTTTCTGAATTTCAATTGACTAATCTGAATTACAAATGACGGTTTCTGAAATACAATAGACATTTTCTGAATTACACTTGGAAAAGGTGTAGAAAGGGGATAGGAACACAAAATAGATGTAAATATTCTATTCATCTTATTCATAGTCTTTCGTCAAGCATTTGATACAGTAAACAGAGAAATACTGTATCAGAAGTTAATCTTTTTAGGAATTTCAAAGACACTGGTGACACTAGTGCAAAATTAACCCTTGATAATACAAAAGGGGCAGCCGTAGTTCAAAATTAGAAAAGCGAGCTGTTTAATATTAACAGAGGTGTCAGACAAAGGGATGCGTTATCTGCACTGCTATTCAACCTAATATTACATTCCGCAATTTTGAAAATACACACGACAGGAACTCTATGCACCAAAAGTATCAGCATATGCTGATGACATTGTAATTCTTGGTACAAGAGAAAATGCAGTACGAGACGTCTTTTCAGAGCTCGAAATAGAAACGAAGCAAATTGGATTAGCAGTTAATGAAAATTAAACTAAATTTATGCTAGTCTCAAGAAAAAGAAACCTGAATCACAATTCCATTGAAATAAGAACCCTGTCTGACGTGTAGAAATAGGCAGTCCGCAAAATTCACCAAGAGTAAAGCACCTCTTTGAAGATGATCTCCGTCGCTAGATTATAGATGTATTTTGTATTAATGTAACAACACAAATTCAAAATAAGAACTCTGTCTGACTTGTAGAAATAGCCAGTCCGCAAAATTCACCAAGAATAAAGTCCCTCTTTGAAAATGATCTACATCAGTAGATTTCAGATATGTATTTTGTATTAGTATAGCAACACAAATTCAAAATAAGAACCCTGTCTGACTTGTAGAAATAGCCAGTCCGCAGCTTTTTTTGCTGGTCCGCAAATTAGGCACCACCTAAGCGAGCAGTGTCTATGGTCTGGTTTTAAAATGTCAGCTGTCAGCGATATATTAAAATTATGTCATTATCATAAGAAGTTCTATTAGCCAAAATCTATAACATAAGTAAGTATTATTATTATCTCCTTGTAAAGGTTATGTAGAATATAGATATGCGTAGGTATCTGATTTTTTAATTCCTGAAAATTCCTCTATTATATAAATATTCTTGTTTATGTTAATTACTGGTGTGCTAGTGCTACTTATATGAAATCATATAAAATATAAATAAAACAAAACTTCAAGTAATAACCCTAAGTTGATTCGGTACAACACAACTCCACGAACGCATCATAAAACCATAGACAACATACATGTAAAATTTGAATTGCCGCCGTTTCGGCTCGAATCTACGGAAGCGTAGAAGCAGTGACCTCTATATACATAATGGACGTGCGTCTTGGGTAATTATGTGTCTCCACCGCAAACGCAACCCGCATAACTGGTGGACTGGGGTTTTCTCTCAAATTTTTGTGTATAGATAGTCCAAGCAATGTTGTCCATTTTTTGTTCACATATTTCATGCAAAAATATATA
Source organism: Agonum fuliginosum (assembly GCA_947534325.1). NCBI lineage: Eukaryota > Metazoa > Arthropoda > Insecta > Coleoptera > Carabidae > Agonum > Agonum fuliginosum. The sequence continues at coordinate 23,460,462 of OX384029.1, read as the reverse complement.
TTACAAAATTTTTGAAGATAAATACATTAAATACTGGTTTGACACTTACAGAGTAAAATAAAGCAATAAAACATAAAGTTACAAATATTGTCTTAGCCCTCTTGGCTGTGTCTAACTATATTCAGTTGACGCGATGCGCACTTATCACTTTTAGAAAGAGAGGTCCAGTCCACCATGACAGATAACTGGAGACAGCCCCTTACATTGTATAGATATAGGAGACGCAGGTCCATTATGTATATAGAGGTCACTGCGTAGAAGGGCCAGAGTTGTGATATTTTTATGTTGTTATTTCAACTTTTTACTTCCTTGTACGGAGTAATAAGGAAGTATTGTAATCGCGAAAAATTTCGGTTTTCAGATTTTGATGGAAATATCCGTTTTGACCTTTTCTGAATCCATTATGACTAGTTTCGTCGTGACGTCTGTACGTACGTACGGACGTATGTGTGTCGCATAACTCAAATACGGTTAGACGTAGAAAGTTGAAATTTTGTATTTAGGACTGTTATAGCATCTAGTTGTGCACCTCCTATTTTTGGTTTCAATCTATAAACCGGAAGTAGTACTTTTTAAAAATATTTCGATAAATATTTAATTTAACACAAATTTTTTTATTTTAAATGAAAGATTATGTGATTATTATCTACAATCGGTATTTTATAAATTTTTCTGTATCTTCTATCATTTAAGAATAATTAAAGTATATACTTATAATTTATTATTTCGGTATCTTGTACTCCATGATCGTTTAACATTTGTTACTACGTAAAATTTAAATGATTATGACATGACAGTGACAATAGTAAAATATGCTTTATATCTTCTTCTGCAGTTTAAATAAAATGACTAAAATATATTTGTGAGTAATACTAGTATAATAAGAATTTTTTATATTATTCTACATTTTAGTTATTAAGAAAAGTATGAACACACAAGGCGTACAAGGAAGTCATGTGGTGCCCACGTCAGATTTTTTTCTTGAAATTTCAACTTTCAAAAAGGTGAAATTTCACCTTTTTACTTCCTTGTACGGAGTAATAAGGAAGTATTGTAATCCCGAAAAATTTCGGTTTTCAGATTTTGATGGAAATATCCGTTTTGACCTTTTCTGAATCCATTATGACTAGTTTCGTCGTGACGTCTGTACGTATGTACGTACGTATGTATGTACACTATGTTCCAAATGTTCTGCCCCAGAGATTGAAAAACCCCCGTTGATCCGCAACTATTGTAGCACCATTCGTCAAAGTATTAGAAATACGGCCTTCTTTGATCGTAGAAAAAGACAACAAGTGAAAGATAGAAACAGCAGCGGACTAACCCAGGTATAGGGTAAATAGTGTAGAACAATAATTATTGCTTTGGGCTAGGATTCAGTTCACTGTTAGAGAAGAACACATTCTCCATAATTTTATTTCTTAATATTTGGTCACCTGAGTATCAAACATATGAAAATTTTAATACATGTTGCAAGAATATAAATGTGTTGTATCATGTATTTTTTAACAATAACTTTATTGAGATTCATGGTCTGTTATAATTATTTCTTTCCAGTTTCTAAATTTTATTACCTATTTTTTATGTTGTTTGTTTATATTGTTATTTATTCATTATTTTTAAATGTGTTGTATCATTGGCCTAGTTTACACCGTAGACCTATATTCGACCTATACCCCAAATTCGACCCAAATGTTGCTAGGCCACCTGGTGTAAACACTTAAAATATGAAGCGGCCTGGCATAGGTCAGGCCACTTTTACATGTGGCCTGACCTATACTGGGCCGCGGCCCAAACGTATTCATTGCGGTGTAAACAGATAGACTCAAAATAGTTTACAAATTAACAGGTAGAGGTTGTTTTCATACGAGTTTGACGTTTGACTGGAAGTTTTGAGGTTAAGCCGTTGAGCGTACTTATTCTGGGATTGAGTGTTTTAAGTAGATATTTTTTATTCGTTTGATTAATTTTTTTATAATTTTAATTTAAAAAATTCAATATCCATTTTAAATATCTTAACAGTCCAAATAAAAATTACGTTTGAAGAGTTTGACACTTGAAATTAACCAAATTTAAAAACTGGCTAATAAAGTATTCTTGTTTTTATCTGAAACTTTAACATCTAGATGGCGTGAACAAGTACCTATATCCCACCTATATCTGACCTGTGTAGGCTCTTTTGACATGCGGTGTAAACAACCCGGGTCTGGACCTAGAATAGGTCAGATATGGGTCTGGCCTATGTCAGGTATCCCGGTGTAAACTAGGCCAGTATCATGTAAGTTGGCAATCAAGTTATGATAATAACTTCTTAAGTTGCATGTTGCGTTATTATTATGTTCAACTTTTGTCCATTCTCTATCTCTAGACAACAAAATAAAAAAGTAATTGTTCAATTAAAATAAAAATAAAATTGTATCATTATGTGGATGGCATCTAATAAGATATTTTCCACTAACTTTGCTACACATGTCGATATTACGAAGTTTTTGATGTAAATACGCCGGCGTACACCGGCACGGTGCCTAAAGAAAAGCCACTTAAGGGGAATATAAAGTCAAATACTTTTTTGTCATACCTGCACAAAAAGTAACCTTTTTCGTGCCTGTTTTACGTGCGCAAAGTGGTTTATTTTTTAACTAGACAAAAAATGCGTGCGCAAAGTACAAGCGTGCGGGAATAGCGTGCGCAAAATTTCACTTTGCGCACGCAAATTTAACACTCATACAGTTTTCTGTAGTTACCGACACGAAATGTGCGCGTAGCACTAGCGCCACACACGTGATAATCTAATACTACAAGCACGTGAACAGCTGTAGTACCTACTTCTCTATGCATAGTTTCTATTGTCGAGTGTCGACTATTGTGCAGATTGTGCATTGGATATAGGATCTAATGGACAATAATATTTTATTCTTATATTTTAATATTCTTTTCTTTACTGTTAATAATTAGTTTCTTATGCTTTTACATGTAGGTAAATATTAGTTACTTTTTTATTTTATACATATTAATTTTAAAAGTATTCATTTTATCTTTTGATAAGTAAGGTTACTCAAAAGGTTACTTTTTGTGCAGTAATGACAAAAAATATCGTGTGCATCTCGTGAGCAAAGGCGCAATTGCGCTTGGCTTCGTTGCAGCCCTCGCCGTAGCGACCCTCGGCCTCCTCGGCTCGCCTCGGTAGACCTCGAGCCGCTACTGCTCGGGCTGCAACTCGCCTCGCGCAATTGCTTACTTTGCGCACTAGATACACAATATACTATTACCGATTCCAGACGGACCTGTCATTTCTGAACATCAAACCATGTTCTCTATCTTTTTCTTCGTATGTTTAAAATGTATCTTTTCTCTCTACCGCACAATGCAAATAGACGCCTAAGTTTTCAATATACGAAAGAACCAAAATTGCAACAAATTATTTGGATAGCTGTAACCACAGCATTGCCCAATTATTACTGCTATCTCTTTTATATTTACTTTATACCTGGGTTGACAAAATACATGTGCAAGGATCAGCATACATATTGTTATTTGATTTTTGAACATATAATGCGTATTGTTGTAATAATCATTTACTCTAGAATTTAAATTTATTGAACTACCTTATCGAATTCTTTTATTGTGGTTGTAAATCTTTTGAGCAACATTAGCACATTATAATACTATTTTAAATAAAAACATTAATTTAGCTGTATAGTGCACAACTGGGAATAATTTATGTACGAAATTCTTTGATGTGATCTGCAAAATTTTAGCAATAAAAACAATAGATAAAAAAACTAAAGTATATTATTATACAAAACATAGTAGGTAATGAATTAGTAATATAATCCTAAATATAAAAAATTAATCAATTAATGTGTGATTTTGATTGTAACAAAAATTTATTCCCTTGATGGATTATTATAGTCTATTATTTCCGGTAACAAAATTACTTCCTTGTACGAAGTAAGGAAGTATTGTAATCGCGAAAAATTTCGGTTCTCAGATTTTGACGGAAATATCCGTTTTGACCTTTTCTGAATCCATTATGACTAGTTTCGTCGTGACGTCTGTACGTACGTGCGTACGTACGGACGTATGTGTGTCGCATAACTCAAATACGGTTAGACGTAGAAAGCTGAAATTTTGTATTTAGGACTGTTATAGCATCTAGTTGTGCACCTCCTATTTTTGGTTTCAATCTACAAACCGGAAGTAGTAAATTTAAAAAAAAAATTGATAAATAATTAATTTTAGGCAATTTTTTTTATTTTAAATGAAAGATTATGTGATTATTATCTACAATCGGTATTTTATAAATTTTTCTGTATCTTCTATCATTTAAGAATAATTAAAGTATATACCTACTTATAATTTAATATTTCGGTATCTTGTAGTCCATGATCGATTAACATTTGTTACTAGGTAAAATTTAAATGATTATGACATGACAGTGACAGTAGCAGTGACAATAGTAAAATATCGTTTATATCTTCTTCTGCAGTTTAAATAAAATGACTAAAATATATTTGTGAGTATACTAGTATAATAAGTTAAAGAATTTTTTATATTATTCTACATTTTAGTTATTAAGAAAATTATGAACAAACAAGGCGTACAAGGAAGTCATGTGGTGTCCACGTCAGATTTTTTTTTAATACTTTTGCCACTATTTTGAAGAAGCATCTGCCGGAACTTTTCTTTTTTCCTTTTCGTAATAGCTTTTTTTGGAGTAGTAGGCCAAAATAGCGAGTTTTTAAATGGCGTAGGTATTTTTTCTTTGTTCTTCTTACGTATAGTAGCATTCTCTTCTTTGTCTGATATTATACATTAGTTATTGACACTTAACTGTTGCTATTATTGACTCAAGAAAACACATTAATTTAATTCTTTTGTGGATGAGAAAATGGGGTGTCAATAACTGATACACTTTTAAATTGGTACTACTAGATTAAGTTAAAAAAATACGGCATATATAGCTCTGGAAAATAATACAGAACGAAACATAATTCCATGTTTTGCACCAGTTATTGACACCGATGTCAATAATTACAACAAACTACATATTTGTGTGAATCAGTTATTGACACCTTCATATTTCATATAAAACTGTTATAATTAAAGTTTTTTAAATGTCTATAGGTCAATTAAGCAATGGATACCCTACCTGTATCAAAAAACACACAAATTTCTATTTGAAATGGTTGATCTTTTAAACTGTCCGCAAGTCTCTTTCTAACGCTCCCGCTTAACAAATTTCTGCAAACATGCCACTAGCGGTATACGCCGAACTTTATCATTATATTACAAAAATGTTATTCGTATTACCAGCTAAGTATTTTCGTATTCGTATAGCATAAACTCTATAGATGGAAATAGAAATGATACTTACTAATACATTTTGTACATATTCTTATTTATTACATTTTACGGGGAAAAGTGTCAATAATTGGGTCAGTGTCAATAAATGGTACCACTATCGTCATTGCAGGATGTCCCAAATTGATTGGGTCACCATTGGGATCTCGGAAACTATTGGAGCTACGAGGTCGGTTAAATGGGCAATGTTGTGCAGTTTTCAGGGCTTATTTAGATTCCGTTGAGAAACATTTAAAATTCCAAACAGTTTGAAAATTATTCAAAAAAAACTAAAAATTGCGATTTAAAAAAAGGCAAATTACTCCGTAATTATAAAAGATATTAAAAAATGTTTGAAATTAAAGTTACATGATTTGATGAGAGAAACTCAAAAATGATGTCAGAATAAAATTCAAGATGGCGGTTTCCAAGATATTAATAGTAACTTCCTTATTTTAAATGGGCGCCATATTGGATTTTTATATGGTTGAATAGCGTTGTATTGCAACGTATGTTTAAACAAAAAATTATTAAAACATAAATTATTTTAATCCTAAAGCAAGTACAACAATGAATAACAATAGATATCAATAATACAAATTAATCTAGAAGAAAACAAATTTCTTTTGTGTTATTGTTATGTATTGTTATCAGTGATCTCTATTAATTATGGACCGGAAAGAAAACATCTGCCCGTGGCTCCAAAAAATCGTATGTAACCCGCAACAATGCAGAGAGGTTGTCTCTTTCTAACCAACGACAGTATTGCAATTGCGAAATTTTAGAGTATGCACAATCATGGCCTCGCACGTTTAGAATCAGAGCTGAGCAAATTACTCGAAAAAAGTACTTGAATTACTAATTACTTGAATTTTTTAAAAGTAATTCAAATACAATTACTTTTAAGACTTCTAAGTTTTTGAAACTGCAATTACTGAAATTACTTTAATTGAAAAAATCAATTACCAATTACAATTACTGGCAAAGGTATTTGAAATATGCAAATATTTGAATGTAGGTATTTCAATTATAATAAAATAATAGGAGTTTTTGGTACTAATTCAATTACTCCGTACTTATATTTGAATTACCAAAATCCACTAAAAATTAACAATACTTGGTAGTTAAGTTGGTAATAAAAGGACATTTACAATAACTACCATGTACTTTAAACAATTCTGAAAAGTAATTGAGTACCTAAATACTCGGAATGTAATCTAATTAATAGTTTAGTTATTGTTTTAATTCAATCAACGCATAAACGGTCAGCTCTACAAATTTTTTATGTAATTAAATTACCTAATAACTTATTTGAATTACCCAAGAGTATTTGAATTAGAAAGAGATGGCATGTTAAAAAAGACAAGGAAGAACGCTCTCCCATGACAGTTCGCAGGAGCCAGCCCCTTATGTGTTGAAAGCTCCATAATTATTAGAGGTCACTGATTGTTATTCATTGTTGTACTTGCTTTAGGATTAAAATAATTTATATTTTAATAATTTTTTGTTTAAACATACGTTACAATACATCGTTGAAAAGAGAAAAAAAAAACGCTATTCAACCATGTAAAAATCCAATATGACGCCCATTTAAAATAAGGAAGTTTATTACGTTATTTTTGCATTTGGTTCATCTTTGTTTACTTCTTCTGTTTTATCATTCATTTGTCCTTTGTTCATACAGCTGTCATTCGTTTCTTTCCTAAAATTCTAACCAACAAATATATTCATTATTAATAACATTTTAACTTCAGAATTCATTTGAGTACTTATCATTTCATCTGCTTGATTTCTTCTTGTTAGTACTTTTATTCAATTTCTTCATAATTATGTTGAGCATATTTATTCCTTTCTGTCAACTCGGTACTTCGTTCATAATTATTTAGCGCTACGTTAATTTGCATTATTGTTTAAGTTAGCAGCTGTTATTGAGGTAGGGGTGTCCTTGTCTTTTCTCTCTTATTAATTTCTGCTGGGCCGCAACCCTCATCGCGTCCTGGGATTTGGGGTCGTCGGGATTTGGGGTCGTGCGGTTGAGTTTTGGACACGGTTGATTAATTCGGCGCCTTGGCCTTGGTGGTGGATACGAAAAGTGTACGAAGTTACTTAAGTCAATTCTTGTTCAGAAGTTAAAGTACGAATAACGATTTTTTCCTGCTTCTGAAAAAAAGTTAATTTTACTGAGTTTTTTTTGTGTGAAGAGTGCTACTAAATAGTAATTTTTGGCATTTCGGTTCAATTGTGTGTGTGAGGCCAAGTTTGCTACCATTTGTGGATTTTATAGAGCACTCGGATCGAATAAGTAGTCTGGGACTCTTATTTAACGGCATAGTCCGGATTTTTGGCACAAGATTTAACTCCAGTATACTTCTCAGCCGCCAACCATCCCAGGTATATAATTTAATTGTTTTTGACTTAAGTACTTCGTCGTTTTTCAAGTATCATTACTAAGTGTTTGACGCCAGATATCAACCGTGCGTCGTATTCGAACCGTATTGATTCCTTTTCCTTTCAGGCTTTTTGGCTTTGGTCTTCGTTTGGATTTCATCAATTATCGTTTTATTCACTTTCCATTTTCCTGGGTTTGAGTGGTACGAAGTCAGCGTGGTCGCCTAGTTTGCGCGCCATTTTTCCAAATTCGAACCTTCGGCTGCTGTGCTTCGGTTTCATTCGTCACACGAGGTCACCCGACAGCTGCGCGTCAGGAGACAACCACGCCCTCAACGCCACAGCTAAGAACTTTCTATTTATCTCTTTTATTAAACTTTATTTTCAATTTTAAATTTAAATTCTCTTATTCAGAATAAGATTTACAAGTAGTTTAGACACTGTTTTATAATTATTTACATTTTATTGTAACCTGCACTTTCGAGTATTTTAATTGTAAAACTAGGTCAAGCATAATTTATTTAATTAAGTATTTCATTGGGTTCCGAGCCTATGCTTGGCATCTGCATGTGCCAGTGTGGTTCAGGTATCGTCGTAGCCATTAGGGTGTTGTTTATTTTATGTTATCGCGCCTACATTGCGTTCGTTGGTACCATCGACCCGCCGTGTAAAGTTGCGCCTTGATTTCATTTTATTGGCGAATTGGCGCCACCGCCTCTGTAGCTACCGCGAGGACTGTTCAACTGTCGGTTGTGTGTATGCCATTCTGCTCCCAGGAGCCGTAGTTTAGTTTCAGGATCTTTCCATCAAATCAGTTGTGCTTGTCCTTTAATCTACAATTGTCAACGACACTGTACATACTTTTCCGTAATATTATGATTTATTTGTTAATCTTACCTGCCTTTTATGTTTTATTTCGTGTCGTGATTATATTCACCCGCCCATATTTGTTTTCCTTCGAATCCTGCATGGTTTGTCGGTCTACTTCCGTTGGACTGTTGACGCTCAGATCGACTGGCGCCCGCGGAATATTTCACCAGTCGCGTGTTCGAACCACGCCGACTCCACTGAGTTAGCTGAGGTCCAATTCAGGATTCGAACTGGGCTCTAGTGAGTATTTTGCGCCGGAAGTACGTAAAAGTTACTATTATTATCTTGGAAACCGCCATCTTGAATTTTATTCTGACATCATTTTTGAGTTTCTCTCAACAAATCATGTAACTTTTATATGAAACATTTTTTTATATCTTTTATAATTACGGAGTAATTTGCCTTTTTTTTAATCGCGATTTTCAGTATTTTTTGAATAACTTTCAAACTGTTTGGAATTTTAAATGTTTCTCAACGGAATCTAAATAAGCCCTAAAAACTGCACAACATTGCCCATTTAACCGATCTCGTAGCTCCTATAGTTTCCGAGATTCCAATGGTGACCCAATCAATTTGGGACACCTGTATACTGCTCTATACATACATAGGACAGAGATAGGTAATGTTTAAAAAGAGAGGGAGGTATTGAGGTATATGGAAGTAGCTCTCGACCAATATCCATGAATTCGTTGGATTAAGAACTTATGACGTCACGAGTTTGTCACAAGAATTTAAATATTCCGTGTTTCCCCAGGAACACAAACTTGTGTTACTCGCCAGAATTCGCCTAAGGAATGTTCAGCGGCGGATCTATGGGTGGGGGGTAAAGGGGGTAATTACCCCACCCCCCTAAGATTTTATTTTTTTTTATAACGAAAAACAGTAATGGCTGGTTTATGATGGATTTAATTTACGGTTCTGGCTATTCAAACAGTAGTTAACGATATTACCAACAACAGCTTGCGCCATCTACTATAGCTAAAGTGAAGTGTCGCGTTCTGCGAGAAAAATATTTTTGTGTTGCTAGAGAAAATAATATATTTGGTTGACGTAGTAAATATTTTTTGTTACGCACGAAAAAAATATTTCCTTACGAGAATTTTTTTGTTATGATTGAGAAAATATATTTTGTAAAAATATTTATTTCGCGAGAAACATTTAGTTTGAGAGAAATATATTTTTAAATTTGGAGAAAAAAATATTTTTCGGGAATCAAAATAAATCAGCATAAACAATATTTACGCTGCTAAAAAAATTATTTATTTCTAGAAAAATATATTTATTTCTGGAAAAATTTTATTATTTCTAATTAAAAAATATTTCTTCCCAAGGAAAACAAAATATTTTCGACATTTAATATTGTCCCGAACGGCGCTTCATAATAATTAATTGTTACTGATCGAAATCTTTGAATTTGGAGAATTATATTTGCCGCAGATTTTTAATTTTACATATTAATACAATCGTAGCGCAATAAACAACCTACAGTATTCTAAACAGAGCTGAGCATTAATTCAATAATTCGATTACAAGTAATTGAAATACTAATAGGATAGTTTACCATTTTTTTAAAAAGTTTTTTATTGATACTTCATGTTATTTGAAAGCGATTGAGAGTACTGATAAGCCTTAATTGTTCTTAAGAAAGCTGTAATTAAATTTTAAAGTTTGTGTGACGTAGATGTATAGCTGCAATTTTCTCAAACAATGGGGCTGGAATTAAAATGTACTCCATGTCAAATCAAATGTTCTAAGTGTTACAAAATATAAAATACAATTTGGTAGTTTCTTTATTACTGTAAGTAAGAATACACGTGAAAACGCATTACTGTGACGTGTGACGTAGATGTATCAATACGTAAAATCTCAAATATTTAAAGAACTATTAACTTTTTGAAAACTTTTTTCATTGCAATAACTCATTTTTAAGGCCTCCTTTCAATATAATTGACTGGATTACTAATTTGCTACTATGGTAAACTACCCTATTAGATTACTTTTCGACAAAAAGTAATTGATACTCAATTACTTTTCAAATTTGTCAACAGTACTTGGTAATTGCAACATTGCAAGTATACTTACCAAGTAATTGTAATTGATAATTGATTTTGGTAATTCAAATATATTGAGTAATTGAATTAGTATTTCAAATAAAATTTTAATTCAAATACTCTTCTGTAATTCAAATACTCTTGGGTAATTCAAATATTCTTGGGTAATTCAAATACTCTTGGGTAATTCAAATAAGTTATTAGGTAATTTAATTACATAAAAAATTTGTAGAACTGACCGTTTATGCGTTGATTGAATTAAAACAATAACTAAACTATTAAATAGATTACATTCCGAGTATTAGGTACTCAGAATTGTTTAAAGTACATGGTAGTTATTGTAAATGTCCTTTTATTACCAACTTAACTACCAAGTATTGTTAATTTTTAGTGGATTTTGGTAATTCAAATATAAGTACGGAGTAATTGAATTAGTACTTCAAATACTCCTATTATTTTATTATAATTGAAATACCTACAATTCAAATATTTGCATATTTCAAATACCTTTGCCAGTAATTGTAATTGGTAATTGATTTTTTCAATTAAATTTTTTCAGTAAAGTAATTTCAGTAATTGCAGTTTCAAAAACTTAGAAGTCTTAAAAGTAATTGTATTTGAATTACTTTTAAAAAATTCAAGTAATTTGTAATTCAAGTACTTTTTTCGAGTAATTTGCTCAGCTCTGATTCTAAACGTACAGCTAAAAGGTGGCAGCAAATGCAAGGTTATCATTCTATAACTTCAATTTACCCTCTAATATAATATAATCCGAATGCGAATATAAACTATCGAGCAAGCGTAGAACCGTGACCGTGCTCGCTGTCGCTACTCAACACAAGTGCGTAATATTAATTAATAAAGTAATTAATAATTCAATAAAAAAAATGTTAGTCAAATTTAATGGCAAATTTTATGATAACCCCCCCCCCCCTAAACTCTTAGGCTAGATCCGCCACTGGGTATGTTCTTCAGGCAGACCACGCGTTTTCGTTCAGTTCGCGCATGTGGGCCAGCCGACGCCATCTTAGTTTTATCCCGTCTCCAATAGACTGGGTAAGTCTGACGTCACATGTTTCGCGGGTAGCGGGAAACAGTTTTCAACCTTTCCAAACAAATTCAGAATACATGTTATTCTTCCATAAGCGATTATATTTCTTCATGTTACTTATTTATCTTTGAAGAATAAGCATTCAGAGGTTTTAATGTACATTAGTTACACAATAATAATTGTATTGCACCATTTTATTTCATCTCGTAAGTATTTATATTCCTATAAACACTTGTAAAATGGTCAGTTTGAAGGTTGGCCCACGGTGCGAGAAAGATTACCCAAGCATGAGAGAGTAAGAGAATGCTCCCACCATACCCACATATGCGCAAGAACATACCCTGTCTTCTTGTACCATGATTCCCACTTTTAATCGCGAACACCAAGGAGCCGGCTGCTGCCTACAATTATATACATTATGCGTTTGTGTAAAAAAAAAACAACGGAAAAGAAGAAGATGGTGGCAAACCCAATTATATCGTAATCGAAATTCTGATCTACTTACGGAAATACTCTCCCATGCATCCTGTTTTTTTAAATTTTATTGTGGATGCTTCGGCTTCCACAACAATTCATACTTTTCATAGACACCAATTAAAGATTTTTATTCTGTCCACTACATTGCGACATACGAATACGAAGAACCTAACCAGTACTAACCTACTAACCAAAAACCAACAAAGACCTAATCTGTTTTGTTCTGCTACGGCCGCATTCGCTGTTCCTTATTTTACCGTCCAAACTGTGCAACGCCATCGCGCGCACTTCCTTTGATCCGACGCCAGAAAACCGACAAGCGATGGATCAGCGCGAACCATTCGACGAATGCTTATCAGGCGCACAAACGCGTTCGTCGTAACCTCCAAACTATACCTACTTCATTTCAGCTAAGAAAATAGCATTGGGTTAAATAGGGCAATGATATTCTTGAATCTGATTGGTTGAGATGAGAGGTAGATTTACACTAGCAAACATTTTCATTTCCGTTAACATTACTTATACCTTCTTATTTTGAATTTCATAGTTACATCGAAGTACTACATTATTCTATAGATGACAGCTTTATTCACAAAACATAACTTATTTAAGATCGCGTCAAATTTTAAACTAATAAAATGTGTGAGTGTAAAACTTACTGACATTCGCAGTGCCATCTGCTATTTTCTTAGCTGAAATGAGGTATAGTGCGCAGTTCGCGGCGCAAGTGTGTACGAGGCATAACCAACCAAAATGGTTTAGATGAAATGTCAAAAAATGTATTATTTTGTTTTATGTATAATTCAGCTGCGTGTCACGGTGTAGTTTAACAGTTATTATTAACATGATCATTATTGTGATTACTTCTATTGTGTGATTTGTACCAGATTTAAACTTTGGCAGTAGGAAAAATTGTAAGAAGAATAAGTTTATTTGTAAACGTGCTAAATGTGCTATTTGTTACTGTCAGACGTAATTCTGTTCAATTGCAATTGCAATTTTTGAATTATATGTATAATAATTACAGTGTTTCCAATATATTATTTAAATTGGACATTTGTGTTTTATTTAAAATGTTTGGAATTTTATGTCAAATTTTAATACCCTTATAAAAATTATCAAGATAGCTTTGATTAAGTTCATCCTAGCACCGCAAGTTAGCGCTACTGTACAGAGTAAAAAATAATAACCATAGCTGTCTTGTCTGGAGATAGATAGTTTGTGATCTCTGTGGTGATCGTTCTTGTTCTTCCCGTTTCCCGTTATTTTATAATATAGTAGTTCAGTGGGTTCAGTGTATTTGCACCATATTTATTTCTTTCGTACCATAAAATAAAATTCAATTATGATACACTTATTATACTATAATTTTAGGATTTTGTGCTATATTAGTTTTTTTTTATGTTGCAACGAATTCTACATTTTTATTTTCCTATGTTGGTTGTTAACATTGAATTACTACTTTCATGAAATTCTTACTTTTAAGAAAACCATATGTTTTTTGTAAAAAAAGGAAACTGTCAGTTTCTCAATTTAAAATTGCTGTTTGTCAAAAATCAGACTTAAAATCTGTCAGGATAGAGATAATAGAGAATAACACGCCAAATTGAGAAAGGTAAAAAGAATTTAAAACGTTTTTGACAGCTATTGAAAAAATATAACCAAACATATTGGACTCATTCATATACCAGGCGTTTCCTGAAACTGGCGCACCACCCAAAAAATTTTTATTTTTAAGTCAATTACATTTATATTATAGGTTTATAAACTACATTCAAAGGCGCATTAAACTACATAAATAATGAATTTTTATTACTTCCTGTTTAGCCGGAAGTGACACTAACTTTCTTATTTTAAATGGAACCCCTGGTTAGAATGCTACATAGAAACACATAAAAAAAATTTATACGATTCTATGGTAGTCAATATGTGTATTGAAACACCTCTTTTACCATAAACTGCTGGAAATCCAGATATATATTTTATTGGTTTTTATCCGCATATACGAATGTAAGTCTATTCGATCTTATGAGTTTTAATGGTACACAGGTAGAACGGATTTTATACGATTCTATTGTAATCAATATGTGTATTGAAACACCTCTTTTACCATAAACTGCTGGAAATCCAGATATATATTTTATTGGTTTTTATCCGCATTTACGAATGTAAGTCTATCCGTTCGTATGAGATATAATGGTACACAGGTCGAACGGATTTTATTGGAATCTATGGTACTTAATGTGTGTATTGGAACGCGCATTTTACCATAAACTGCTGGAAATCCAGTAATTTATTTTATTGGTTTTTATCCGCATATAAGAATGAAAGTCTATCCGTTTGTATAGGATATAATGGTACACAAGTAAAACGGATTTTATTGGAATCTATGGTACTTAATATGTGTATTGGAACGCGCATTTTACCATAAACTGCTGGAAATCCAGTAATTTATTTTATTGGTTTTTATCCGCATATAAGAATGAAAGTCTATCCGTTTGTATAGGATATAATGGTACACAAGTAAAACGGATTTTATTGGAATCTATGGTACTTAATATGTATTTTACCATTCATTGCTGGTTACAGTCTATCTGTTTCTATACGAATATCGGTAGAAGGTATAAGTTAGAAGCCACAGGTAAAAATAGCGGAGAAGTAAGCACTTCGAAAATTAGACACTTAGTGATTCCTATACGGTTTTATAGTAACTTCGCTATTAACTTTTAATTGGATTTTATCCGTTTCTATGTGATACACATTCTATTTGATCCTATGAGCAAAGTGGGATACTATTTTCTATGAGAATTTATACGCATTACACACCTTGTGATTTCTATACGATTTTATAGTAATTTCGCTATTAACTTTTAATTGGATTTTATCTGTTTCTATGTGACACACATTCTATTTGATCCTATGAGCAAAGTGGCATGCAATTTTCTATGAGAATTTATACGCATTACACACTTTGTTATTTCTATACGGTTTTATAGTAATTTCGCTATTAACTTTTAATTGGATTTTATCTGTTTCTATGTGACACACATTCTATTTGATCCTATGAGCAAAGTGGGATACTATTTTCTATGAGAATTTATACGCATTACACACTTTGTTATTTCTATACGAATTTATAGTAATTTCGCTATTAAATTTTAATTGGATTTTATCCGTTTCATGTGACACACATTCTATATGATCCTATGAGCAAAGTGGCATGCTATTTTCTATGAGAATTTATACGCATTACACACTTTGTTATTTCTATACGGTTTTATAGTAATTTCGCTATTAACTTTTAATTGGATTTTATCTGTTTCTATGTGACACACATTCTATTTGATCCTATGAGCAAAGTGGGATACTATTTTCTATGAGAATTTATACGCATTACACACTTTGTTATTTCTATACGGATTTATAGTAATTTCGCTATTAACTTTTAATTGGATTTTATCCGTTTCTATGTGACACATTCTGTTTGATCCTATGAGCAAAGTGGGATACTATTTTCTATGAGAATTTATACGCATTACACACTTTGTGATTTCTATACGATTTTATAGTAATTTCGCTATTAACTTTTAATTGGATTATATCCGTTTCTATGTGACACACATTCTATTTGATCCTATGAGCAAAGAGGCATACTAATTTTTATGAGAATTTATACGCATTACACACTTTGTTATTTCTGTACGGTTTTATAGTAATTTCGCTATTAACTTTTAATTGGATTATATCCGTTTCTATGTGGCACACATTCTATTTGATCCTATGAGCAAAGTGGCATGCAGTTTTCTATGAGAATTTATACGCATTACACACTTTGTGATTTCTATACGGTTTTATACTAATTTCGCTATTAACTTTTAATTGGATTTTATCCGTTTCTATGTGACACACATTCTATTTGGTCCTATGAGCAAAGTGGGATACTAATTTTTATGAGAATTTATACGCATTACACATTTAGTGATTCCTATACGGTTTTATAGTAATTTCGCTATTAACTTTTAATTGGATTTTATCCGTTTCTATGTGACACACATTCTATTTGGTCCTATGAGCAAAGTGGGATACTAATTTTTATGAGAATTTATACGCATTACACACATTGTGATTTCTATACGGTTTTATAGTAATTTCGCTATTAACTTTTAATTGGATTTTATCCGTTTCTATGTGACACACATTCTATTTGATTCTATGAGCAAAGTGGCATACTATTTTCTATGAAAGTGTGTAATGCGTATAAATTCTCATAGAAAATAGTATGCCACTTTGCTCATAGAATCAAATAGAATGTGTGTCACATAGAAACGGATAAAATCCAATTAAAAGTTAATAGCGAAATTACTATAAAACCGTATAAAAATAACGAATTGTGTATTTGCGTATTAATTCTTATAGAAAATTAATTGCCATTCTGCGTATAGAACCGAATAGATTACATTTCTTATAGAAGCATATAAAATCCTTTAAGAATTTTATCGTAAATTTACAATTATTGCAGATAAAATATGTTCCGAATTGATCCAGATTAAAACCCAATAGAATATATTACCACATTGCGTTTAAAATGACAATAGAAATATTACGGCTCATAGAATCCCATAAATTCTCATAAAGTTTTTATTACAACTTTGTGCATGGCGGATAAAATTCGGCGTGTGCACATAAGTTACGATAAATTCTCATTAAAACTTTATCTGTATTAACTACCATTTTATCTGGCATTTTAACCAGGGACACCTCATATATTTTTTAAGATTTTGAATGATTCTACATAAAATTCTGAATACAACCGTGTATAATAAGCTACTTTTTCGTTGTAGATTTGTAAGTAAAATAATAATAAAAATATTACAGAAACAAATCGAATCATTCCTAGTTAGCTATGAAATAAATGATGAAAAACAGAAATTATACAAAGAGTTTTACTATGTATTCAAGAAAATGCAGACCATTTTGAAAATTTACAATAAATAATATAATTGAATAGAAATTCCTTATTAAATTATTTATTTTTTTAAACTTACATTTTTACTGTCATAAAATCTGTTTTTTTTATCATTTGGCACATCCAATTTGTTAAGTCGTCAAAACATGATGTCAGATTAAGACTAAAATATTACCACAGAACCTCACTTGAAGACGTGGGTCCAACGTCTTAGGACGTCAAAATATGATATCATATTATGACTGAATTATGACCACAGAACATCACTTGAAGACGTGGATCCAACGTCTTAAGACGTCATAATATGTCAGATTATGACTTAAATATGATCAAATTGTGACGTTATATTTTGGTCGACGGTTAGTCATTGTTACTTGGGAAATCTAAAGTTCTATTTCACATGTGCATTAATTATGTTTTAACTCAAAAAAATTTCCTGGACATGAATTGCACGGGTGCATATCCGGTAAGAAAATCGCAATGACACCGCCGCTCTATTTTTGAATTCTTTTTACAATAGGTACAAACTTGAAATATTTACTAAATTTGTATTTAACATTAATAAATATGTATTATTTACCTTATTAATTGTTTATTTATACTCAAAATAACAATTTAACCAATTTTTAATTTAATGTCAAAGTGACAGATGCCGGAAAATTTTCCGCTAATTAATTTCAGTAAAGCCTCATCCACATAAGCATTTAGTTTTAAAGTTTACATTTATATTTACGTTTAAGAATGTTTAAAATCATATAACTAAATACGAGCATTCACACTGCCCACTTTCAAGCACTGTGAATGCTCATATTTAGTTAGATGTATTCAAACTTTCTTAAACGTAAACATAAATCTAAATTTTAAAAATAAATGCTTATGTGAATGAGGCTTTAAGTTACTCAAGCTACTAGTAAAAAAATTCTCATATATAATACCACTAGTGTTCCAAGTTATGTCGACAATTTTTGTTGCTGTATCACGAATGGTTATTACGCTTGATTGAAAATTGCACGAGTGCGTAGCACGAGTGCTATTTTCTCAAGCGTAATAATCATGAGTGATGCAGCCACAAAAATTGTCTACATAACTTGGAACACGAATGGTATTCGGAGGACAATTCACCGAATAAAAATGTATTATTTCTTTATGAAAATGATTTATAAATAGTTTCACTTCCATTACAACAGTTATAACAATAGGATTTTGATTAATAAAGATATATTCAATTGTTTAAAATTGTCGATTGGATCACTAGTGAAAATTGTCGAAAAATTATGTCGCTGCGAGCACTAGTGATAAATTGTCGAAAAAATTCGTTTCAATTGGTGGAAAATTTATAAATCCTCAAAATTGATTGGTCCATTTTTGATAGATGACACATGAGTTGAATTGTCGAGAAAATGTTTATATAACCATGGTTATATAAAAATTATTGTAATCAATTCATCTATTGGCTGTTATTTGTGTCATGCAATTTTCTCGATAATTAAGTTTGTTTGGTTTGTTTATCTTTGCACAATTACTTTCATGTTGGTTAACCTGATCAGTACAATGACTTCAGATGGTAGATAGAGAAACAAGGCATCAAGTGGGCCACTTGACAAGCGGGGAGCAAAGAGAAAGTAAACCAGTGGTTAAGGCCTGCACACAACCTTCCGCCATATCTAGACTTATAAACATAAATGTATACGTACAATCCGGTGTCCCTAAAATATACAAATAAAAATCTAAAATATTCAAACACAGAAATTTGCATCACCTGAATCAAAAGATTCGTTCACAGGCAAACTATTCTGTGTTGAAGCCATCCTCCGTTCAATTACTATATTTAATATCTTACTTATTACTTATATGGCGCTAGTATGTCAACTTGTCACCCGTCTCACCTGTCAATATTTTTTACACTGAAACAAAAATCAACCCAACATGAATTACAAGATTTCAACGTTTTATCTGGTAAATTTATTTTTTTATCCACAACTGACGTATTATAAAGTCATAATTTAACTGATTTTAGATGTATTATGGGGTGTATAAGACACACGTGTTTTATATCCTGTAAGACACTAGAGTTTTATAACTTGAAAATTTGAAATCATTTATTACATTACTTATTATTATTTACATTAACATTAATATTAATAGTAATAATCTTATTCTCGTTATTTATTTCTTCTTTGCCACTTTCAATTTTTCCATCTTGTGGATTAATGAGATTCACGGAAAACGAATTTGGAGGTGGATTATTAATTAATGTTTAAAGATTCCCCTTGAATTTTCTTTGCAGTTTCAATTTTATTTGATACGGATTCTTCAATATAACCTTCCGCGACTGTCGTCGACTTCCAGCCACCGTGGCGCTTAATAGCCATAATATCACCACCCGCATTTGCCAATAAAGTTGCTGAAGAACGTCTTATACTGTGACCAGTATAGGACTCCGCATCTGATAGTTTTAAGAAAGAAGCAATCTTCAACGGTATTCTTGACAATGTATTTATTCCGACAGCTTGCATCGTGCATTTTTCATTCATATATCTCAAAAAGAATCTACCGTGGGAAATCTGACTTTTAGGGCGTAAAAGCATGTACTTCCTACAAATGTCAACAGCATTCACGGAGAATCCTT
Organism: Agonum fuliginosum; assembly: GCA_947534325.1. Lineage (NCBI taxonomy): Eukaryota > Metazoa > Arthropoda > Insecta > Coleoptera > Carabidae > Agonum > Agonum fuliginosum. The sequence goes on along the minus strand of OX384029.1, from coordinate 23,440,687 downwards.
CTTGCATAATTGTGAAACTGCGTGAAACATTAGTTTTTGTATCTGGTATAGACAAACAGATATGAACCTTTATCTTGTATATCCTCAATGTGCATATTTGTTAATTCGTTACACCGGCAAACACCAGCAACGCCCATTATTAACGCCACCTACAAAGATTCAAAATAAATAATTTATCACAAAAAGGGACTATATTAAGTTACCTTCATCATCAAGTATTCTTCATTAGGTGCATCCGTTAAAAATTGCTCGATGTGTTCTCTTTCTAGAACTTTAGCCTTTTTCGGCTTGTATGTTCTGGATTCGCTCTTTAGATATGCAGTCTGCTTACTATACTTTGATATATCAATGTTTTTATGCACTTTTAAAGTTGCCTTTAACATTGAATATTTTGTCCACATTGATGAGGCCGCAAACCTTTTCTTAATATTTAAAAAATATGCCAGCAGGACATCCTCAGTTATCGCTTTTACACCCCTTTTATCTCTCCAGCCATTAAACTCAGCGAATTCTTTACCATACGCATCCTTAGATTTTACTGGCAATGTGATGTTTATAAGAAAAGAATTAGATTGTTTTACTCGCTTTATTTCAATTCAATATAAATTACATCGTATCACGTTTTCGGTATTTTACTAATCTCCTGTTGCCAACGTAACTAACATTAAATACACTACATTTCTCCCTTTTTATGAATATTTACTACATAGGAAATATACTGTTAACAGTTAGTAATTATGACTTATCATAATTATCCATCCACTTGGGTGGGTGTGACGTCCGGCCAGATCTTCGCAGATCAGTTCCTGTTTCTGGTTCAGTCACTTCTGGGACAGTCGTAGGTCCTGAGTGTTCTCAGGCTGGTTGTATTTCTTTACGAATGTTGAGTTCCGTGTATATTTGCGTCCCTCGGGTGTTTCATACGTAACCGTGTTACCGTTCTTGTTAACTATGGTACAAGGAGTTGAATGAAAAGGTGTTTGTAGTTTGTTTGTAAGGGCATCTCTTCTTACAAGCACTTGGTCTCCAGTTGTCATTTCGCTCTCCTTGCAGTTTCTTGATGCGTCGGCGTAGCGTTTGAATCTCTCTTTCTTTTCCGCGTCTCTGTCTCTTATTTCAATATGATTTGGGGATCGTTCAGTTTTCTGAAATTCCCGTGAGAAATCTGGCAACTTATCCCTCAATTCTCTGCCAAACATGAGGAAAGCAGGTGTCTTACCTGTGGTACTATGAGGAGTTGTGTGGTATGAGAAGAGGTATTGTCTGACTGCGGAAATTAGACTTTCCCCTGTTGCTTGAGCAATTTTTAGTCGTTTAAGGATTGACCTATTTTGCCTCTCAACCTCACCATTTGATTGAGGCCATTTTGGTGTATTGAGTTATAAACTAATTGCGTTATGTAGACAGAAGTCTCTAAATTCACAGCTAGTGAACTGTCTGCCGTTATCTGCTATAATGATTTCTGGTAATCCGTATCTGGCGAATATTTCTTCTAATATCTCTATTGTTTTGCTTGTTGTAATGGTAGTCATAACATTTGCTTCATAGAAGCGGCTGTAATAATCTATCACAATGAATATATATGTGCCATCATTAAGTGGCCCTAGGAAGTCTATTGAAATAGTTTTCCACGGTGCCTCTGGTAGTCTAGTTGTTATCATCGGTTCTGGTGGGTTAGGAATCCCAACCAATTGGCAACCATGGCATCTTTTACAAAACGCTTCCACATCTTTGTCTAAACTGTTCCACCATACCCTTGTCCTAAGTTTTTGTTTCATGTGGACGATCCCTGGATGGCCTTGGTGGGCTAGTTGCAGGACTTTGCTTCTTAAAGATGGAGGTATAAGTATTCTGGTACCCCTCATAATAATACCATCTACTATTCCTAGTTCAATCTTTATTAGTTCATATTTTCTGAATTTTGTGGGCCATTGGTTCTCTAATATGGCTGTTCGTAGTTCTTTAAGTTGTGAGTCTTCTTCGTATTTTAGACGAATTTCCTCCAGTGTCATTGAGTTTGGTACTGCTTGTTGTGCAACCCATCTCACATGCTCATTGCCTCCATCGTAACTCGTGTTTGGTTGTTTTTGCACACTTAGTCTAGATAGTGGATCAGCGATATTTTGTTTACCTGGTTTGTATATTACTTTATAGTTATATCCTGAAATTCGCATTACCCATCTTTCCACTCTTGGACATGGCTTGGATTTGGGTGCGAATATAAATTGCAGTGGTTTGTGATCTGTCACCAGGTCGAACTGGCTACCATATACATAATAATGAAAACGCTCGCAAGCCCAAACTAACCCTAAAGCTTCCTTCTCAGTTTGGCTATATTTCTTCTCCGTTTCTGTTAGAGCTCTGCTTGCGAATTCTATTATTTTTTCGGTTCCTCTTTGAGATTGTATTAGAACGGCGCCCAGTGCGTATGGACTGGCATCCGCGATAATGGTAGATTTGGCTTCTGGGTCGAAAAATCCCAAAGTTGTTGGCTTAGTTAATGCATTTTTAAGGCGGACAAATGCAGACTCGTGCTTCTTGGTCCAGTGAAAACTTGCTTGTTTTCTAAGCAGTTGTCGTAGTGGATCCGTCAATGTTGAATAATCTGGAATAAATCGGGAGCAGAATCCGATCAATCCTAAAAATGATTGTAACTCACCTTTGTTTTGCGGTGATCTGCAGTTCTTGATCGATTCTACTTTGTCCTTGACGGGTACAATTCCGTTTTCAGATATTTCATGGCCCATAAATTTGATAGACTTACGGCCTATTTTACATTTGTCCTCGTTTACTGTCATACCCAATATTTCTAGCCTTTGTATCAAGTGTTGCAGATTTGAATCATGTTTTTCCTGCGTTTCTCCGTAGACCAGGAAATTATCAATGTATACTACCACTCCTTGAAGGTCTCCCGTACTTTGTTCCATGATCCTTTGGAAAATTTCCGGTGCACAATTTATACCGAAAAATAGTCTCTTGACCCGATAGAGGCCTTCACTAGTTGAAAATGTTGTGATTTTTCTACTTTTTTCGTCCAACTCAATTTGGTGAAAAGCAGATTTTAGATCTATTTCTGAGAACCATTTGCTACCGCTCAAATTCGCAATTAAATCTTCAATTGTAGGAATAGGGTGTCGCTCTCTTATTATTGCTTCGATATTCCTTACTTTTTTATGCGACTCGTTTTGCTGATTTATTTTTGTCTTGCAACATTTTTGGTAATGCCCCAGTTTGCCGCATTTTAAACATTTTTTGTCTTTGGCGGGACATTTAGGATCCTTTGCAATGTGATCATCTGCATCGCATCTGAAACAGCGGATATTTTTATTTATTTTTTGTTTCTCACCTCGCTGTATTCTTCTTATTTCTTGCTGATCGGAACCGAGTTTAGCATCAATTGATCTATTATCATTTCGTTTTCTGTAGTTTTGAAATTACAGTTTCTACTTTGACTTCTTAGTCTTGTCACGAATTGAATAACTGACTCGCCATCTTTTTGTGTAAGAGCTCTAAACATATGTCTTTCATATGTATAGTTGCGCTTAGGTTTAAAAATATTTGTAAGAGCTGCCTTGCATACTTCATAAACGTCTTCTGTAGCCACATATTCTCGATTTGCGTCTGGTAACGTATACCAAACTTCTTGCACGCTTTCGCCCGCGTGGTGCAGCAGTAACGCCCTTTTCCTTTTGTCACTTTGAATCGCGTTAGCTTCTGTGAACAGTTCGAATGATCTAATCCATCTATCCCATCTTTGTGATATGGCACTCTCTTCTCCTAATGGATCGAACGGTTTTAAACTATATTTTTCAGTGTGGTTCATTTTACCAGAGTGATTCTAGCGGCCAATTCTAGCGGCCACTTTGGGCAAGCAGTATATTGTGAACAAACATGGCATCAAGTATGACCAAGGCCAACTAGATATGAAATTTAGTCATTTTTATTACCTTCCGCTTAACCTGTAAAGGAAGGTATTGGAATCATGCAAAAAATCGGGTGGTGAATTTTTAGTGGATGAGCACGAATTAGGGTCCTTACAACTCATTTTTGATAGTTTCACGATGATGTCTGTGTGTATGTGTATGTGTATGTGTGTGTGTGTGTGTGTATGTGTATGTGTATGTGTATGTGTATGTGTATGTGTGTGTGTGTGTGTGCGTGCGCGTGTGCGTGTGCGTGTGTGTGCGTGTGTGTGTGCGTGTGCGTGTGCGTGTGTGTGTGTGTGTGTGTGTGTGTGTGTGTGGTCAAGGGGTGTTAGTCGCATAACTCAAATACGAATTACCCGAAAATTTTGATATTTGGTATTTAACATTTGTATATAAATTGGAAGAGCTCCCTAGATTTTGGTACAAATATCTTCATCGGAAGTGATATTTTTTGAAGATTGAAAAGGTTAATTGTCAAAATTGTATATAAATTTGGAAAAATATAGTATTTATTTGTAATGAGAATAAGAGGAAAAGTTATTTGCAACTTACGTTATAAAAAATTGTCTTTATCTGGTAGCATTAAAGAACTGCAGTAAAATTTAAAAAATAAATTTATCAAATAAAACGTTGATATCTTGTAATCCATGATCGATTGATTTTTGTTTCTGCGTAAAAAATATTGACAGGTGAGACGGGTGACAAGTTGGCATACTAGCGCTATATAAGTCCTAAGTAAGATATTAAATGTATAGTAATTGACCGGAGGATGGCTTCAACACAGCAGAGTTTTCCTGTGAATGAATCTTTTGATTCAGGTGATACTAATTTCTGTGTTTGAATATTTTAGATTTTTATTTCTATATTTTAAATGGGCACCGGATTGTACGTATACATTTCTATTTAAAGTCTAGATATGGCGGAAGGTTGTGTGATGGCCACGTCAGATTTTTATAAATAAATTCAAATACATTCAATAAAGCGTATATTAACTGCTATTATGCTCAAATAGATTATTTCTTATATTACAAATTTTAGTTATAAATAATACTGATGAAATGAAATATAAACTTCAACATAACCTCCAAATTGTGACGTTTAGTTCTAACTTATATGTATTTATTTGTTAACAAAGATTAACTATAAATACCAAATAATAAAAATAATAGCATAAACAATGCAACAACAATTACATAAGGTAGTAATCCAGTAAATAATAAATATTTTTTATATCAAAGTATAAATATTAATTTCACCCCTAAACAAGTTATGTCCATGAAAAAATTACTTTTTATATAATACATAAGATCCTATTCTGTCATATAAAAATAGTAACAATATAGCGCCAACCGTAATAAGGGTAGAAAATTAAATATTTATATCAGTCTGTGTATGCAACATACAATTCGAATGCAATGTTTAAAAATTATTTTCACCCCCTAAATTTATATGTCCGTTGAAAAACTTTTTTTTATTTTATACATTAGACCCTGTACTGTCATAAAAAAAATGTCACAATATAGCGCCACCCGTAATAAGGGTAGAAAATTAAATATTTATATCTGTCTGTGTACGCAACACACAATGCAAATGTAAAGTTTAAAAATTATTTTCACACCCTAAATATATATGTCCGCTGAAAAACTCTTTTTTTATTTTATACATTAGACCCTCTCCTGTCATAAAAAAGTTGTAACAATATAGCGCCACCCGTAATAAGGGTAGAAAACTAATTCTTTATATCTGTCTGTGTACGCAACCCACAATGCAAATGCAAAGTTTAAAAATCATTTTCACCCCCTAAATATATATGTCCGTTGAAAAACTTTTTTTTATTTTATACATTAGACCCTCCCCTATCATAAAAAAGTAGTCACAATATAGCGCCACCCGTATTAAGGGTAGAAAATTAAATATTTATATCTGTCTGTGTACGCAACACACAATTCAAATGCAAAGTTTAAAAATTATTTTCACTCCCTAAATATATATGTCCGCAGAAAAACTCTTTTTTATTTTATACATTAGACCCTCTCCTGTCATAAAAAAGTTGTAACAATATAGCGTCACCCGTAATAAGGGTAGAAAACTAAATATTTATATCTGTCTGTGTACGCAACACACAATGCAAATGCAAAGTTTAAAAATAATTTGCATCCCCTAAATATATATGTCCGCTGAAAAACTTTTTTTAATTTTATACATTAGACCCTCCCCTATCATAAAAAAGTAGTCACAATATAGCGCCACCCGTATTAAGGGTAGAAAATTAAATATTTATATCTGTCTGTGTACGCAACACACAAATGCAAATGCAAAGTTTAAAAATCATTTTCACCCCCTAAATATATATGTCCGCTGAAAAACTTTTTTTAATTTTATACATTAGACCCTCCCCTATCATAAAAAAGTAGTCACAATATAGCGCCACCCGTATTAAGGGTAGAAAATTAAATATTTATATCTGTCTGTGTACGCAACACACAATTCGATTGCAATGTTTAAAAATGAGTTTCACCCCCTAAATATATATGTCCGCTGAAAAACTTTTTTTAATTTTATACATTAGACCCTCCCCTATCATAAAAAAGTAGTCACAATATAGCGCCACCCGTATTAAGGGTAGAAAATTAAATATTTATATCTGTCTGTGTACGCAACACACAATTCGATTGCAATGTTTAAAAATGAGTTTCACCCCCTAAATATATATGTCCGCTGAAAAACTTTTTTCATTTTATACATTAGACCCTGTACTGTCATAAAAAAGTAGTCACAATATAGCGCCACCCGTATTAAGGGTAGAAAATTAAATATTTATATCTGTCTGTGTACGCAACACACAATGCAAATGTAAAGTTTAAAAATTATTTTCACCCCCTAAATATATATGTCCGCTGAAAAACTTTTTTTTATTTTATACATTAGACCCTGTCCTGTCATAAAAAAGTAGTCACAATATAGCGCCACCCGTAATAAGGGTAGAAAATTAAATATGTGTAACTATATGTGTATGCAAACTACAACGAAAATGCAAAGTTTAAAAATTATTTTCACTTTACAAATATTGGTCTTCTTATTATTAATATTATCTTAAATTACTAAAAAAATACTAAATGGTTCATGTTTACAATATACAATGTTATTTGTCACCTAAAAAAAAAAATTGTGCCAGTTATTTTCAAATCGTATTACTTCTGGCGCCTAAGTTTTGATTTTTATACGTATAGCGGCGCGACTATCGCTGAGAGGTTGAGATCGTTCTGAAATTATACTAAAACTGATCGTTTTTGACTGGCTGATGTAATTTAAGATAATATTAATAATAAGAAGACCAATATTTGTAAAGTGAAAATAATTTTTAAACTTTGCATTTTCGTTGTAGTTTGCATACACATATAGTTACAAATATTTAATTTTCTACCCTTATTACGGGTGGCGCTATATTGTGACTACTTTTTTATGACAGGACAGGGTCTAATGTATAAAATAAAAAAAAAGTTTTTCAGCGGACATATATATTTAGGGTGTGAAAATAATTTTTAAACTTTACATTTGCATTGTGTGTTGCGTACACAGACAGATATAAATATTTAATTTTCTACCCTTATTACGGGTGGCGCTATATTGTGACATTTTTTTATGACAGTACAGGGTCTAATGTATAAAATAAAAAAAGTTTTTCAACGGACATATATATTTAGGGTGTGAAAATAATTTTTAAACTTTACATTTGCATTGTGTGTTGCGTACACAGACAGATATAAATATTTAATTTTCTACCCTTATTACGGTTGGCGCTATATTGTTACTATTTTTATATGACAGAATAGGATCTTATGTATTATATAAAAAGTAATTTTTTCATGGACATAACTTGTTTAGGGGTGAAATTAATATTTATACTTTGATATAAAATATATTTATTATTTACTGGATTACTACCTTATGTAATTGTTGTTGCATTGTTTATGCTATTATTTTTATTATTTGGTATTTATAGTTAATCTTTGTTAACATATAAATACATATAAGTTAGAACTAAACGTCACAATTTGGAGGTTATGTTGAAGTTTATATTTCATTTAATCAGTATTATTTATAACTAAAATTTGTAATATAAGAAATAATCTATTTGAGCATAATAGCAGTTAATATACGCTTTATTGAATGTATTTGAATTTATTTATAATAAAAATGACTAAATTTCATATCTAGTTGGCCTTGGTCATACTTGATGCCATGTTTGTTCACAATATACTGCTTGCCCAAAGTGGCCGCTAGAATTGGCCGCTAGAATCACTCTGGTGTTCATTTTTGCTTTTTAGGTTAGGTTAACTTTACTTTTCACGAATTAACCTTTACGTATTTAAATAAGTATTTTCGGTCACTATTACTTCTTTAGTTTACCTCGTCGCCAATGTAATGTTTATAAGAAAATAATTAGATTATTTACTCGCTTTATTTCAATTCAATATAAATTACATCGTATCACGTTTTCGGTATTTTACTAATCTCCTGTTGCCAACGTAACTAACATTAAATACACTACAGGCAACAAATTCAAAGTCGCTTCTTCAGCTTCTGCAATTATTTCTGCCGGAATATCATTATTTCTTTCCATTTTCTAGACCCGAATTGAACTTTGTGTCAAATTTGTGAAAAAATTATTTGATATAAACAATTAAACAAACAACGCGCTATCCCAACTATTTCATGACCTACCATGTATTTGGAGAACAAGCAACAGTAACGTTAAACGTCATGGTCCAGGACCATGTTCTTCTGCTTAGAGCCAAGTTTTTGGCTGTGGATAAAATGTTGTATTACACTTGTGTTTTATTAGCATGTAAGATACTCAAGAAACATTAAACACTCGACCTTCGGTCTCGTGTCTAAAATTTTCTTGCGTGTCTTACATGCCTAATAAAACACTTGTATAATAAATAACTATAAATTTTACTGCAGTTCTTTAATGCTACCAGATAAAGACAATTTTTTATAACGTAAGTTGCAAATAACTTTGCCTCTGATTCTTATTACAAATAAATACTATATTTATCCAAATTTATATCAATTTTTGACAATTATCTTTTTCAATCTTCAAAAAATATCACTTCCGGTGAAGATTTTTGTACCAAAATCTAATGAGCTCTTCCTATTCGTATACAATTGTAAAATACCAAATATCATCATTTTTGGGTAATTCGTATTTGAGTTATGCGACATCCGGCATCGGCCCGGACCACACACATACACACACACATACATACATACAGACATCATCGAGAAACTATCAAAAATGAGTTGTAAGGACCCTAATTCGTGCTCATCCACTTAAAACTCTCAACCCGATTTTTTGCATGATTCCAAAATTAAATTATTTTAAATACATTTTTATTATCTGTGAAACTTAAGTTATCATTTAATTTCCTTAATCAATTTCAACAGGTTAGATTTTTATTTTATAATTTAAGCAACTATTTAATATCCTATTGGAAACCACTGGTAGAATGACCTCAACTGATAGCCGAAGTATTTTATGACGCCATTTTACACTATACAAAGTGTCCAGAACAACAAAGAATGTTAAATTATATGAAAAGAGGTAATTTTAAATAGAGTTAGATTATAGTAATTTACATTGCAAGATCGTTACTCAGAACTTTATATGTGCGAGCACGGTTTTTAATGAGCGAGCGAAGCGAGCTTGTTATCCGTGCGAGCAAGTAAAGTTCAGGTAACGATCGTGCATTGTACAATGTTTTATGATATACTGCATCGTATGTAATTAAATAAATAAATTTTACTTTTATTTGACATTTAACCGTAAGCACAATGAAACTATTCGATCAAAATAGTCTTTGAAAACATATGGGGAATGTTACTACGAGATCATTTTTTGTGTAAACAAAAAACTATTTTGAGTTGTCTGTTGTGTTTTTCTTTGTACTCTCGTAAAAATGGATATTCCCGCTGAAATATTACAAGAAGCAAAGGAAGCTAATGAATAGTTTATTACCAGATAAGTCACGCAACCGATATGATAAAGAACTTAGAGATTTTAATGAGTGGAGAAGGAAAAAGAACGTTAGTATGGTCTTGGATGAAATTATTGTTTTGGCGTACATTTCAACTTTGGCAAAAATTTTCAAAGCTTCAAGTTTATGGACTAAATTTTCAATGTTAAAAAAGGCTTTAATTGTTAATGGCGATACTGACATATCTAGGTTTGTAATAATAGATATATTTTTCATTTATGTTATAATAATTATAATATTGGATTTTTGGCAAGGTTATGGCATTTATGAAAAAACAAAATATTAATTTTGAACCAAAGAAATCTAAGGTTCTGTCTGTTGTGGATTGCCGAAGGTTTATTTTAGAAGCATCGGACGATTTCTTACTGTGCAAAGTTGTACTTATTTTTGGACTATATGGTGCGTGTCGTCGAGATGAATTACTGAAACTAACAGTAGATGACATCGAGGATCATGATAAATATGTGCGAGTTAAATTGCAAGATACCAAGACATATACGTCTAGGTCATTTATTATTCCCGACGCGGCTGAATCTCTGAATCCATATGAAATTTACAAAAAATATGCTAAACTACGTCCTCGTAATGTTGGAACTACTCGTTTTTTTCTGGGGTATAAGAAAGGGAAATGTGTCGCGCAGCCGGCTGGTATGCATACCATCGGTGGTGTACCAAGGAAAGTAGCAGAATTCCTTGGTTTAGATCACCCTGAAAACTACACTGGACATTGTCTTAGGCGGAGTGGTGCTAGTATGGTCGCAGAGTCTTGTGGTGATATTTTACCAGTAAAACAAATTGGTGGATGCAAATCTTCAAAAGTGGCAGAAGGATATATTGAAGAGTCAGTAAGGAGCAAGATGAAAGTTGCAAATATGATACTTTCGACTGACTCAAACAATAATATATCGTCAAATAACGCTGCTGCTACATCAGTTTCGAGCGAGGAAAAAAATGTATGTGCAATACCTGCTGGTTTGATCATTACAGACAATTCTAATTGTACAATTAACGTATACAGGGTGTTCCAAATTGATTGGGTCACCATTGGGATCTCGGAAACTATAAGAGCTACGAGGTCGGTTAAATAGGCAATGTTGTGCAGTTTTTAGGGCTTATTTAGATTCCGTTGAGAAACATTTAAAATTCCAAACAGTTTGAAAGTTATTCAAAAAAAACTGAAAATCGCGATTTAAAAAAAGGCAAATTACTCCGTAATTATAAAAGATATAAAAAAATGTTTCATATAAAAGTTACATGATTAGATGAGAGAAACTCAAAAATGATGTCAATAAAATTCAAGATGGCGGTTTCCAAGATATTAATAGTAACTTCCTTATTTTAAATGGGCGCCATATTGGATTTTTACATGGTTGAATAGCGTTTTTTTTTCTCTTTTCAACGATGTATTGCAACGTATGTTTAAAGAAAAAATTATTAAAATATAAATTATTTTAATCGTAAAGCAAGTACAACAATGAATAACAATACATATCAATAATACAAAATTAATCTAGAAGAAAACAAATTTCTTTTGTGTTATTGTTATGTATTGTTATTCATTGTTGTGCTTGCTTTTAGGATTAAAATAATTTATATTTTAATAATTTATTGTTTAAACATACATTGCAATACATCGTTGAAACGAGAGAAAAAAAACGCTATTATAGTTCCCGAGATCCCAATGGTGACCCAATCAATTTGAGACACCTATACCTATACCGGGCGTTTCCTGAAACAGGCGCACCCCCCAAAAAATTGTATTTTTAAGCCAATTACATTTATATTATAGGTTTATAAACTACATTCAAAGGTGCATTAAACTACATTACTAATGAATTTTTATAACTTCCTGTTTAGCCGGAAGTGACATCAACTTCCTTATTTTAAATGGAACACGCCGTATATTTTTTAAGATTTTGATTCTACATGAAATTCTGAATACAACCATGTATAATAAGCTACTTTTTCGCTGTAGATTTCTAAGTAAAATAATAACTAAAATATATTACAGAAACAATATATTACAGAAACAATATAAGATATTTAGGCAGCTGCAATAGTTCCAAGGAACGCTTTCAACATAAACTTTTAATTGTTCAAAGAATAAATCGTATTCCCAGGTAGCAGCAGTGTGACACCAATTAACAAATTAAAATTTATTCCCTATGTTTCATTTTAAAAAGAACGCTCTAATACATTGCTGTCAAATTCGTAACCGTGGATATGATATACCCATGTTTCACGTAAAATAAACTCACGGTATACAGCGTTTTACAACTTTTTATTATTTTTACTGTTTCTGCTTACAACGTTATAAAATGATAACTTGATGTAACACTAATATTAAAACAGATGTGATGGCAGTTTGACAGTTCGAGAGAATAAAGTACTCATTATTTAACAGTGTGAAATAATGAATTCATTATTTCATAATGTGTCCTTATGGAGGGTTTTATTATACTACTTTCACGTATATAATGAATACATTATTCTATTGTTGTAGATAAAATAATTGACTTAATACACCGACTTATTATTTCAGGGGTACAGAAAAAACAGCGAAACCAACAAACTGTACGATCACATACGATAAATGTATATCACAAAATATAAAAAGGTAGGTTAAACTAGACCTGCGTGGAAAAATTTATTAAAGCGATTGTTTATTTCAGAGAGAAAACAATTTAAATCCGTAAATCACCACATAAGCCAAGGCCGCCAAATGGACATCAGGCGAAAAAAATACGGTTGTAAATATCCAAAATGCAATAATTGGTATTACACACGTAGTGGGACTTTTAAAAATAAACATTTCGCCAATTTTCCAAAAAAGTAGAGTTATTGAATGAATGGAAAAAACACTGTAACGTTGCTGCAATCAGTAAATTGCACTAACTGGCGAATATGGGAAAATCATTTTGAGGATAGTGATTTCATTAATTCAAAGAAAGAGAAATTAAACTGCAATGCCGTTCCTCGGCCAGCTTTACATAACATTAATAATTTCGATGTAAGTAACACTAGTAATAGTACTAACAAAACTACCAGTATTAATTCCACCTCAGTAGACCATAATTACCACAGAGTAAATAAATATAATATATGATACAGAGGGAATGTAAACTGGGTTGATTGGCAAGGGAGGTTGCGCGATGAGACGGAAGGGGTATACACGAAAAACGCCCGATCGCCATCTTGGTTCGCCCCACATTTAAAATTTGAATGCATACAAATACGTTACTTGCTGCCCTATTGACAAACCAAACGCTGCACATGGTCTCATTGTTTAAAATATTAATAAAAATTAATACTTTAGATTTTAATAAAACTTAATACTCAAATGTCAAATCATATACAGGGCGAACCAAGATGGCGACTTCTAAACTAAAGTGGCTACACGCCGATTTGACACATGCCCTCTGTAAGTTTATTTCTTCTGTGATAATTACAGTTCCAGTTCCTCAGCAAATAAACATAGTTATGCTTTTATTATTTTTACGTACTTATATCATTTAAGTTATAAACTATGTTTATTGTTAGTTTTTATTATAAACAAATCTGTGATGAAAATAAAATATTGTAAAATAAATAATGTATACATATATCTTTTTTTTTATTTATTATTATTTTTAGTAGCAGTATTATTATTTACATTATTTAAAATTCGCGCGTCAAATATTGTTTGCCACTTGGGCACCAGAGGGCTAGCTGGAGCTAACTGTCATTCGTGTTTCCATGATTTAACCTCATGTGTTTTGTGACAATGACGTGCATGATGTCATACGTTGTAATAATATTTGATTAGTCATTCATAATCAGTATAAATTGAGAGTAGTGCAGTAAGATGAACAGTTGTGGTGATAACACATGTGATACTAAGTATATTTATTGAAATTAAAGCATTGATTTATATTAAACTCTGTTAAAATGTCACCAATTCAAGTTGTGCTTCTGGCATGTGGATCTTTTAATCCACCAACAAATATGCATTTTCGTATGTTCGGTGAGATTGTGAAATTATTTATTTGTTAATAATAAATTAACATTAACATTTAATTTATGTAGAAATTGCCAGAGATTATCTACATCGCATGGGAAATTATTTAGTTGTTGGGGGATTAGTATCTCCTGTTCATGATGGATACGGAAAAAAGGATCTAGTGTCGGCAGAACACAGAATTGAGATGCTCAAATTGGCATTGAAAGATAATGATCTTGTTAAAATATCAGAATGGGAAACATTGCAAGAAAGTTGGAGTAGAACGAAAGTAACACTTCAATATCATCAAGTAAGAAATATTTGAAAATACGGCGTATTTTTATAAGTACTGATAAAATAATTTAAATTGCAGAATTTATTGAACGCAGCGATAAACAACGCAAATCATAATGATATTGATACAGAATTGTTAAGTTGGATTCCAAATAATTTAAAAAATGGTATTACTGGACCTGTACAAGTAAAATTATTATGTGGGGCAGATCTTCTAGAATCCTTTGGTACTCCTGGGCTATGGTCTGATGAAGATGTAAGTTAAATAATTATATTATAAATAATTATTATCTTTATTATAACAATATATTTTTTAGATTGATACAATTGTTGGACAACACGGATTAGTTGTGATTACTCGAGAAGGCTCAAATCCACTAAAATTTATTTATGAATCGGATCTTTTAACGCGATATATGGTAAATATTTTTGTGTACAATTTTGCATTTAACTAATGGTACTTTATATCTAATAGGGAAATATACAAATCGTGACCGAATGGATAACCAATGAAGTAAGCTCAACAAAAATTCGGAGAGCGCTAAGTAGATCTGAATCAGTTAAATATTTGATACCGGACTCAGTAATAAATTACATCATCAGAAATAATTTATATGGTTCCAAACAATATAACATGTAAGTCAGTTTTATTTGTTGTTCACCACACTTATATTAATTTTATGTTGCTTATTTGATTTGGTTTTATTATTTCTAAATTAATTTTGATTACTTTGTTGTACGTGTTTTTATTTATTTTTAACTTATATTATCACATTTTTCTCTTATCATTGCTTGCTTAATTATTATATAATGATAATATAATTGTTTTTTTTTCAACTGTGAAATAAACACGTATGATAAGTAAAAATTGAATGCTTACTTGATTAGATGGTGTGGTGACTAAATAATTACGAAATTTTCATTGTTCGTGCTTTCGTGGAACTGTAGTAAGTATATTACACCAGGAAACAATATTTTACATCTCCTTACACCTTCCCCAACAGATGTGGTGATGGAATCGCCTAGCCCTCCAGATAACCATTGCATTAGCATCTGCAATAACAATTTGTTCATTAAAAATATCACCACAAAAACAACTCTACCATCTGTAGATACAGTCGATGCTTCAACTAATAACAAAATCAATGCATTTCGACATCCTGGGGCAGCTGTAAAAATATTAACAGACGATGCCGGTGAACACACGATTATAAGAAATGAGGTACGTACGCAGTCATCAAAAGAATTTGGTTTATTGAAATCGTCGAAAAGTTGCACTAGTTTCGAACATACGAAACCTGAGTTTAAGTCCAGCAGATCGAATTCAGAAATATGTGACTATCAGAATTGTGACGAGAATATGATTAAGTTTATTTTTACTAAACATGGCATTCAAGTTATTAGTGACATTGAAACTGTTGTGTAAAATGTAATGTGTCAAGTGTAAATATTTATGTGATGTATCTTCTGTGATTCATAATTTATTGCATGTTTTTCTCATAGGTACAAGTGTCTATTAATCGAAATATGTAAATAAACTCCAGGATGCTTGACAATAACAAAGAAACGACAAATTAGAGAGTATACATTGCTTATTTTAATCAAATTCTAAAGCCTCATTTACATTAGCATTTAGATTTTTTAAGGTTTACATTTATGTTTACGTTTAGGAATGTTTAAATTCATACGAGCGTTCGCACTTTCCACTTTTAAGCACTGAAGTTTGAAAACTCCAAACTTAAGTTGTATGTTTACAACTTACTGAACCTATAAAGTTTATTATGTGAATGTTATATTTCTTAAACATAAATGTAAAGTTTCAAATTAAATACTTATGTGAATGCAGCTTAATGATCTTGGAGAATATTTACGCAAAATATACTAGACCTGTTATATAATCATCTTCCAATTTTATATTAAAATTCTAGCATAGTTGTTAGAACATTCGCTTTTGAATGTAATTATACAAATTTAAAGTTAAAAGTACTTTTAAATTTTACTAGAAATACTATTTTTGTAATAAATATCATTGTTTCGAATCTAGATTTTCTATTTTCTAGATTTCTACGCTCATCTTCATTAATATTTTAATAGAATTTAGTTTCATATTTTTGTAATATAGAGATTGTTGGTAGCAACAAACTTCTTAGGAAGTAGAATTTTGATGTCAAATAGCATGGTTATAAAGTCATTTCATTTACATGATTGTGTGTTTTGTGAATGAAGTATGAATGCATGTTTTTATAAATAATTTTTATTGAAAAATATCTGTTTGGCGGCACTGAAGTAAAAATCTTCTCTTATAATTATCAAAATATTTACCTATACACTAAAAACATATATCAGATAGGTATCAGTGTGGTGTTTCTATTACGATCTGCCAAACGGAATAAAAATATGATTTTCGATGAACTTTGAAATGTTATCATTCATGCAAGTTGGTGTATTCATTTTTTTGAATGCATGTTGTCTGTTTCAGGTTATAGAAAACAGTGCATGCCTTTTGTAGCTGCGAGGACTCCTTTAAGATTATACCCTATTTTATTTTTGTTGTTTGCCTTATTTTCTATAGAACAACGCTGTTTATTGGATGCATAAGGTGGCTGCACTTTGCGGCATGTATTATTAAATATAAAATGTTACTATTAGATTTTATTCTTTTTATGGTTTATTATATACAATATGTATATGCAACAAAGTACTTTTTGTCATAATACTAGATAATAACCAAATATATTTCTTAAATAAAAAACCTATTATATTAATTTGCTGCGTTTTTTATCGCCTTTTTAGTTGTGGATTTTTTAGTAGAGATATTACTGCTATTTTGATCACATATACACCATGGTGTCAATATTTTATCACATGATAATTCAATGTTGAGTATAGTTAATGGAGCACCGTCAATTGTTACATTTTTAAAATCTGTAATTTGGTATTTTACATTATTGAGTCCAGTTTGTCGATCTCTTTTCCTTGTAACTTCTCTTTGGTTAAAACATTTTGCCATATCCCGTTTTCTATGATTTTTGTCATGAACATGTCTGAAAAAATATTACAGTTAACTTAAAATAATAGCTAATTAGAAAATTAAGAGATCGCTAAGTGTGAGAAATTCAGTTTGGGTTTAGTTTTAAATTGGTAGAAATTATGTTCAAATAAAAAATTGACTGTTGGATTTGAGTTTTGATTTAAGTTTACATGAACTAATATAATGCGTTTTAAGGTAGCAAATTAGAGCGGATTTTAGTAAGAGTTCAGTTTGCGATCTCTAGTAAACTAATTTTACTTGAATGTATTTGTTGTATCAGTCCCAATATCTGGTGGCCGCGTAACGTTTAAGCCAACTTCTCGTAATCGGACATAAAATTCATCGTCTTCAAGTCCCCAGCCCCAATATTTGTTTGACATTCCATTTACTTGTGCGAATTGTTCTCTAAAATTTAAGTAATAAAGTTCATTGCATATAAACTTTACAATTAAAATACCTGTTTACGAGTAGAATCCCACCAACAAATGTAGTATAGTGATATTTTGGATGTAAATGTGGTGCAGCAACATGAAATGGTTGTTCTTTTGGATAATCGTATTTAAGTTTTGGATTCAGTGGCAATAAATCTACATCATGCATAGCTATGTAATCATGAGTATTTTTAGTAAAAATGTAGCCTACATTGATCAAAGATGCGCGATTAAATCTGTAGCGATCTACTTGATTTAATATGAAAATATCATGCACTATCTTTTGTTCTGATAAAAACTTTTGCATAAACGGAGTAAATATTAATAATTCTTCAAATCGGTCTCTAAATGGAACTAATATTGCTAATCGATGAGCCTCTGGAACTGATTTTTGTTGGAAGTTTCTGACATTGATTTGTTTTGGAATTTTATCACAAGAGCATTTTTCTGAAATAAAACATACTTATATATTACATAAAAGAATTTAAGCAGAATACTCACCACTAGTTAATATGAGAAATGTAAATAAAACAGTCAATATAAACATAACAGACACAAATAATGCTAAATGTACAGCTCGCAACCTCAAATATTTATAATTAAATGTCATTTTTCTAAAATATGTACATAATCAATACTACATTATAAACATGTGCGTACACAACATGTAAACGTTATATAAATATTTAAATAACATTTTTAAAAATTTGAATGGCACATATAGTTACTTGTCTAACTAGGTTAGGTGAAACTTCAAAACTTGACGTTATCGTGTCTTGCGCATTGGATGCCATCTATAGCACTGCAGTGTTGCCAACTGTTTGGAATAAAATTTATAATAGCAGTCTGTTTCAGTGATGCCACTATTATTTTACAAAAATCTGTTCCCTTGTCAGCAAAAATCTGTTGAAATATCTGTCCAGTAGCCTTGTCATGGTTATAATGGACCTAAGTTGCATCAAGTGGTGGTAGTAGGTTTCTATTTTTTTTCTTGTATAGGATGTGACTGAGATGCAAAATCCAAGTTTTCGACCTCGGCAACCCTCCGGAACACTTTTGAATATCTCAAAAACTGCTAACTTTTTGCACTTTTTTCGGTTTCTTACCATTTTGACTATGAAGGAGCACGATTTCGACAAAAACCATTCTATACATTTTTAAACTAGATTAAATTGTCTACAATCTAAGACCAGAATGGGCTCGGTAGCCCTAACAATTTCCGAGATACAGATTTTCAAAGTTTGGCAAAATATACAGATTTGAAACACCAACCGTTTCTCTCTACAAAAATTTTACTATATTCTCTCGCGGAAGAACTTTAAATTTCAGCTCAAGAAAGACCATTGAAAATTTTTGACAGAATGTATCTTATAGAAAAAAGTACGAGGAATTCAGTGCTGCAAACCGGAAGTCAATATCATTATTCGTTCAGATATTATAGTTAATTAAACAATAAACAAAAGAATAAACAAAATTTTTACTATATTCTCTCGGGGAAAAACTTTAAATTTCAGCTCAACCAAGGCCACTGAAATTTTTTGGCACAATGTATCTTATAGAAAAAAGTCCGAGGAATTCAATCCTGCAAACCGGAAGTTTTTATCATTATTCGTTCAGATATTATAGTTGATTAAAAACAATGAACAAAAGAGTAAACAAAAATTTTACTATATTCTCTCGAAGAAAAACTTTAAATTTCAGCTCAAGGAAGACCACCGAAAATTTTTGACAGAATGTATCTTATAGAAAAAAGTACGAGGAATTCAGTGCTGCAAACTGGAAGTCAATATCATTATTCGTTCAGATATTATAGTTAGTTTTTCCCCGAGAGAATATAGTAAAAATTTTGTTTATTCTTTTGTATATTGTGTTTAATTAACTATAATATCTGAACGAATAATGATATTGACTTCCGGTTTGCAGCACTGAGTTCCTCGTACTTTTTTCTATAAGATACATTCTGTCAAAAAATTTCAGTGGCCTTGGTTGAGCTGAAATTTAAAGTTTTTCCCCGAGAGAATATAGTAAAAATTTTGTTTATTCTTTTGTTTATTGTGTTTAATTAACTATAATATCTGAACGAATAATGATATTGACTTCCGGTTTGCAGCACTGAATTCCTCGTACTTTTTTCTATAAGATACATTCTGTCAAAAATTTTCAATGGTCTTCCTTGAGCTGAAATTTAAAGTTCTTCCGCGAGAAAATATAGTAAAATTTTTGTAGAAGAGAAACGGTTGGTGTTTCAAAACTGTATATTTTGCCAAACTTTGAAAAGCTGTATCTCGGAAACTATTAGGGCTACCGAGCTCATTCTGGTCTTAGATTGTAGACAATTTAATCTAGTTTAAAAATGTATAGAATGGTTTTTGTCGAAATCGTGCTCCTTCATAGTCAAAATGGTAAGAATCCGAAAAAAGTGCAAAAATTTAGCAGTTTTTGAGATATTCAAAAGTGTTCCGGAGGGTTGCCGAGATCGAAAACTTGGATTTTGCATCTCAGTCACATCCTATACAAGAAAAAAAATAGAAACCTACTACCACCACTTGATGCAACTTACGATGTACTAGGTTACTGGACTATAAGGTATACTAAAAATATTTTTAGATTATACATTTTTAACAGTAATAATACCTATTGAATATTTTTGGAAATTTAATGTAAAAAACATTTATTTTCATCAAAATTATTTAGGTGTTTACTAAATAACCCAAGTAACAATGCCTAAACCGTCGACCAAAATATAACGTCACAATTTTGTCATATTTAAGTCATAATTTGACAATATATTTTGACGTCTTAAGACGTTGGAGCCACGTTTTCAAGTGATGCTTTGTGGCATAGCCTGTGGCCATAATTCAGTCATAATCTGACATCATATTTTGACGTCTTAAGACGTTGGATCCACGTCTTTAAGTAAGGTTCTGTGGACCTGGGCACATTTCAGTCTTAATCTGACATCGTATTTTGACGACTTAACAAATTGGATCCACGTCTTCAAGTGATATTGTACTAAATATGTACCGTAGCCTAAAAACTTTATATTGTAACCTACAATCTGATATTTTAAGATGTTAGAATACAACTTGTATTATATATTATGTCGCAGGCTAATTATAAAATCAGTCGTTTTATAAAACTCCTACCCAAGTAACAATTATGACCAAATATGACGTCGATACAACGTACATAATTTTAATAATAAAGACGTCAATGCGTGGAACTGAGACGTTATTTTCTGACGACAAAATGACGACTTTAAAGACGTTATTGTGACATCATATTCTGATAATAATATGACGATTTTTATGCAATTTAATTGAAAAACATAAAATACGAATTTATTTATATTCAAACTTTCTTTGTTGGTATTAGAAGTAGAATTCGTTGAACATTGACAAATTTTTATTTTATCCGATTTTATCTGGGATTGAACCGGCTTGAACCTGGAACTCGTGTGGAACTTCGGGACGGTATCCCGAGCGGTATCCTTCCCCTCAACCGCTCGGCCAATCTGACATTATAGTTTGATGTTTTGAAATATCAATATAAAGTGAATAGTAGTAATATTAATTTAATAGTAATATATAAGGGAGTGTCTAACGCCACACAGCGTGAACCTAGCGTGAACGATTTCTGTTGGACTCAAGAAGGGTTTTGTTAGCATAGATTAGTTTATGTCAAAAAAACGGATTTCTGTTGGACTCAAGTAGGGTTTTGTTAGCATAGATTAGTTTATGTCAAGAAAACGGAGTTCTGTTGGACTCAAGAAGGATTTTGTTAGCATAGATTAGTTTATGTCAAAAAAACGGAGTTCTGTTGGACTCAAGAAGGATTTTGTTAGAATAGATTAGTTTATGTCAAAAAAACGGTTCATGCTGTGTGGCGTTAGCCCATGCCAAATAATAATATAGATTTAAAACCATTACGTTTAAAAAATAATTATAAATAAAATAATTGATAGTTCTAAACGCTATGATTTTGACGATTCTTTTTAGGGTGCCGATGCCGTATAACAAAAATCTAAAGAACAAAAATATCAAAAGACGCAAATGCGTATGGGGTGGATGTTATAGTCCGGCGGTTATAGGACAAATTTCATATCAACTATGCATTTTATGATTAAAGCATGAAAATTTGCACACATATCAATGAAACCATTCTCTTTCATATAAGAAGTGGTGCCAAAGTGGTGCGTGCTGCAGACGGCCGCCATTTTGAAAAAATGGTTGCCATTTTTAGTTTTTTGCATTTATCTCATGAACGATCAGTATTACGAGAAATCTTATTTAATGAAAATTGTAGAGCACAAAATTCTCTATAAAACGGTATATCTATTTTTTATGTAGGTGGTACAGCTTTCGAGAAAATCGTGAAAATATATATGAGCAATATCTAGCCATTTCAGGTTAGACCGCAATTTTGCCTTTTCAAACAAAAACAGCTGTTATTTTTAAATGAATCAAGATATCGACTTCCGGTCTTCAACAATCGATTACTTATATAAATTTTTATTATACATATAATTTTCAACTCTTCGGGAGCACTAGTTCGGCCACAATTCAAACATAACATTTTAGAGACAATAGTGAAATTTTTGTATTTTTTGTGTTTATTGAACTGTCATTTCTGAACGAATTAAAATATTGACTTGCGGTTTGCTGCACTAGATTCTTCAAATCATTCTGTACAAGATACTTTGTATTAATTTTTTATGGAAGTCTTTGTTAAAACGATATTTAAAGACTTTTTCCTCGAGAAAATAGAAAACTTTTACTGTTATTATTATTTATTATTTTTGATCAGCTATAGTACCTGAACGGATCTAAATACTGACTTGAAACTTGCAGCATTCGATTCCATAGAGAATTTAGAAAAAATGAAAATCATTTAAGTTGATTGTATTTAATTTATAAACATGTCCTGTAAACCTTACTGAAACCCTCGAAATACCAAAACCGGGTCTCGCGTGACTCGAAAATCACATTAAATGATTTGCATTTTTTCTAAATTCTCTAGCAGTATGAACTGAACCAAAAACTTATGTTTTTAAATGATGCGTCAAATTTTCTCTCAGACAAAATCGGTTACTTGCGGCAAAACCAAAGTTTCAAAAAGTTTTTTAAATAATGTAATTTAATAACGAAATGTTCCAGGAATTGAATGATAGAAACCAGAAGACGATATTTTAATTTGTGCACAAATGACAATTGCTTAAATTCAAAAAACAATAATAATACTGAACTTTTGTTTTGTTCTCTCTAACAAAATCATTTAATTGCAGCCAAATCAAAGTCCGTAAAAAATTCTAAAATAATGCATTTTATAGAAAAATGTATCCGGATTCCGAATCTGCAGTCCGTAAGTCGATATTTTCATTTTAAATGAAATTACAGTTAAATAAATTTACTATAGAAAAACAATAGTAAAATTTCTTCGATTTCTTAGAAAGAATATCTTTTAAATGCGAGTAAACATAAGAATTTTTTTAATATAAGCATGCTTCTAATACAAAAATCTTTAAGGAATCGAATGCTGCAAGTTTCAAGTCAGTATTTAGATCCGTTCAGGTACTATAGCTGATCAAAAATAATAAATAATAATAACAGTAAAATTTTTCTATTTTCTCGAGGAAAAAGTCTTTAAATATCGTTTTAACAAAGACTTCAATAAAAAATTAATTCAAAGTATCTTGTACAGAATGATTTGAAGAATCTAGTGCAGCAAACCGCATGTCAATATTTTAATACGTTCAGAAATGACAGTTCAATAAACACAAAAAATACAAAAATTTCACTATTGTCTCTAAAATGTTATGTTTGAATTGTGGCCGAACTAGTGCTCCCGAAGAGTTGAAAATTATATGTATAATAAAAATTTATATAAGTAATCGATTGTTGAAGACCGGAAGTCGATATCTTGATTCATTCAAAAATAACAGCTGTTTTTGTTTGAAAAGACAAAATTAAGGTCTAACCTGAAATGGCTAGATATTGCTCATATATATTTTCATGATTTTCTCGAAAGCTGTACGACATAAATAAAAAATAGATATACCGTTTTATAGAGAATTTTGTGCTCTACAATTTTAATTAAATAAGATTTCTCGTAATATTGATCAACCATTTTTTCAAAATCGCGGCCGTCTGCAGCACGCACCACTTTGGCACCACTTCTTATATGAAAGAGAATGGTTTCATTGATATGTGTGCAAATTTTCATGCTTTAATCACAAAATGCATAGTTCTTTCCTATAACCGCCGGACTATTACCCCTACGACATCTTGGTACATCAAACCAAGATGTCGTAGGGGTAACATCCACCCCATGACTACAATTTAGAAAAATATTGTAACATTATTGTCAATTTATCAAACATGTAATGAAAAGATACATAAAAGCTGACGATGACTCGCTTAGCAGTCAGTCAATAAAGTCATGTCTAACTGACTATTTTGAATCATTACGATCCTTACGCCTTCCATACCTAAGAAATGTTAAAAGTAATCAGGATCTAACCTCCAAATTCATAATTTATTTAGTTCAGTTCAGAGTTTCTACTAAAAGCCTCGGCATATTGTGCAATAAAATGATATGACATAATTCAGAAAACGACTAGGGGTTTTATAAAACGACTGATTTTATAATTTGTCTGCGACAAAAAATGAAAATCATCATGATAACCAAAAAACCCAACTTGGGCCCAATTTTACCATTTCAATTTTAACATGCGGTTAGTAAACATGCGGTTAAATATAACATGAAGTTAACATGGAGTTACTGTCGCGAACGTTTTTCCACATAAATAGAAGGCTCATGTTAAGGGTACGTTCGATATAAAGCTCCAGATAATCCATCGGTTTATGTTAGAACTATTTCTCTAATTTTATAAAATTTCTAACAGAGGGCTGCACCGGGCGTACCTTGCGGCTACTCATTTGAGAGTAAGCAAGTATTATCTAAGTTCTCTCTCTCTCTCTCTCTCTCTGCAGCTGCTGTGACAAAAAATAATGCCTGGGACGATTGTCTTTTACTACTATAAAATTGAATATGTATGATTTGATTGTGATTATATTTTTTTGTAATAGCCACTGTATGCAAGTATAATAATATACTTTTTCTACTAGTATTAAAAAAGGCATTAGTTTAAAATTAATTTTTTATTTGAATTTTATTGTACCTTGTTCTTTACAACAGTAAAATGCAATACTTAATAACGATAATAATAAATAAATAATACTCTACATTTAACAGTAAAAGGTTTATTATTGACTATATATGAATAAATAATTTTTATGTACGACTTCATTATAATCAATTGTTTATGACATTGTTTAGCGTGCATAAAGTAACAGTTTATGCACTAGTGCATAATGATAAAGGAACACAACAATTAAGATTTTTTAATTATTTATGAACAAGAATTCGATTAAATGAAAATTTTACAAATTACAATAAGTATTACATTTTACAGTCTCCTGACAAACTGACATAAAATTACCTTACCTACAAAATAATATAAGTAATATTAATAATAATAACATTCATGTAAAATAAAATACCTAAGTACAAACCTTATATAATTGTTTAGGGATAAAACTAGGAAATTTGGTAATATATCTATTCCTTCGTTTATCTATTCTATTAAATGAGGAAGGAATTGTATGTTTTTACGGTCATGCTATCTCGAAAACGGCTCTAACGATTTTCTCGAGAGTTGGTACATAAGAGGTTTTCTACCTCAGGAATCTAACGGACTAACTCAAATTTTCCAGAAAACTCGTTTTCAGCGAGTTTTTCGATTTTCTCGGGAGTTGGTATATAAGAGGTTTTCAACCTCAGGAATCTAACGGACTAACTCAAATTTTCCAGAAAACTCGTTTTCAACCTCAGGAATCTAACGGACTAACTCAAATTTTCCAGAAAACTCGTTTTCAGCGAGTTTTTCGCTGTTCAAAAACACACTAGGCCACGCCTATGCCACGTCTACTCGAATATTTTACTGTATACAATTCTGAGCGTATCTAATTGCCGGGATGTGACTCTACCTATGGCCATACCTATTAAATAAAATTTTTGATTCCCATATAAATTCTTACCTTATGTGAGGTGGTCAAGAATGGTACCTATGGACATACGTATTAAATAAAAATTTTGATTACCATATAAATTCTAACCTGACGTTAGGTAGGTAGTCAAAACCGGTACCTGTGGCCATACCCATTAAATAAAATTTTTGATTCCCACATAAAATCTTACCTAATGTGAGGTTGTCAAAAACTCTACCTATGGCCATACCTATTAAATAAAATTTTTGATTCCCACGTAAATTTTTACCTGATGTGAGGTGGTCAAGAATGGTACCTATGGCCATACCTATTAAATAAAATTTTTGATTCCCACATAAATTCTTACCTGATGTGAGGTGGTCAAGAACGGTACCTATGACCATACCTATTAAATAAAATTTTTGATTTCCACATCAATTATTCCCTTATGTGAGGTGGTCAAAAACTCTAACTATGGCCATACCTATTAAATAAAATTTTTGATTCCCACATAAATTTTTACCTGATGTGAGGTGGTCAAAAACTCTACCTATGACCATACCTATAAAATAAAATTTTTGATTCCCATATAAATTCTTACCTCATGTTAGGTGGTCAAAAACGGTACCTGTGGCCATACCTATTAAATAAAATTTTTGATTCCCACATAAATTCTTACCTGATGTGAGGTGGTCAAAAACTCTACCTATGGCCATACCTATTAAATAAAATTTTTGATTCCCACATAAATTCTTAACCGATGTGAGGTGGTCAAGAATGGTATCTATGGCCATACCTATTAAATAAAATTTTAGATTCCCATATAAATTCTTACCTGATGTGAGGTAGTCACGAATGGTACCTATTAACTCTTTCCGGCCCAGGAAAATGAGGGAATAAAAATGCCTAGATGCACAAGAAAAAAAGTGTGTTCTAAACTAATTTTTTTTCTAATAAAATATAAAAGCATATAAAATAATGTCTTATAAATATTTAAAAAATAATAATAAGTCCTGCAGCTATCCTTTAAGGATGTGGTATGCCCTATGTACCACGATACATTTAGAACAAAATAAAATTTCAGTAATTTGGTAAAGAAATAATTGAATTTCCAGTATCTACCTATAATTCTTTCCAGAGTTATGAAATTTTTGGGAAGCATAAACAGATTTGTCAGGGAAACTATACTATCAAGAATATCATCATCTAAAAATAAGGAAAATATATCATAAGGTGTTGGATTCTCTAAAATTTTAACAATATCTGTAAGATCCGAGTCCGTAGTAAATAGTGAAACAGGGATAGTCATGTATGTTTTGTCCCATTTAGGAATAGGTTCAGGTAGATTCGGGCCGTATTTTTCCGTATGTTGCTTAGTGGAATATTCCAATCAGAATCAGCATCTGAATGTTAAATATTTAACAATTCAAAATTCTTCCAACTCTAGACCCTCGATAACAGTATTATTGTCTTTTTCACTAATTACAGATGAAATATCTGACGGTATTTGATCAAAGAGTTATCAAAATTTATCCGTACTTAAATTTTCCTAATTTGTTATTTTCACAGTGGTATCCTTTTAGGACCACCACAGAAACTTAATTATTAAATCCAATTAATAATAAAAAATACTACACAGCACTCCGATAGTTTACTAAGGGTAAATTGTAAACATTGACACTAAAATACTGTCTATTTTCACTA
The DNA here is from genome assembly GCA_947534325.1 of Agonum fuliginosum. Lineage (NCBI taxonomy): Eukaryota > Metazoa > Arthropoda > Insecta > Coleoptera > Carabidae > Agonum > Agonum fuliginosum. Next base: position 23,413,233 of record OX384029.1, on the reverse strand, counting down.
TATAAATAATATTTAAACACAGTTCTTCTTATCATGTTGCAAAAACCAAGCCTCAGACAGAAATGATCGTCATATTTAAAGTGCAAGTTGAAACTTGAAAGGTTTTTGAACTAAAATTCATTGGCTACAAGCTAAAGAATATGTTAAACTAAGTGGTACTAATTTTGAGCTACAGTGCCGGAAAGGAAAAAATATTTTATAAGTGGTACAGAAAATGTACCACTGAACGACATAAATTTGAACGAGTTAAATAAAATTTTTGATTCCCATATAAATTCTTACCTGATGTGAGGTGGTCAAGAATGGTACCTATGGCCATCCTATTAAATAAATTTTTTGATTCCCACATAAATTCTTACCTGTTGTGAGGTGGTCAAGAACGATACCTATACCTAAATAAAATTTTTGATTCTCACATAAATTTTTACCTGATGTGAGGTGGTCAAAAACTCTACCTATGACCATACCTATTAAATAAAATTTTTGATTCCCATATAAATTCTTACCTGATGTGAGGTGGTCAAAAACTCTACATATGGTCATACCTATTAAATAAAATTTTTGATTCCCACATAAATTCTTACCCGATGTGAGGTGGTCAAGAATGATACCTATGGCCATACCTATTAAATAAAATTTTAGATTCCCATATAAATTCTTACCTGATGTGAGGTGGTCAAGAATGGTACCTATGGCCATACCTATTAAATACAATTTTTGATTCCCATATAAATTCTTACCTGATGTGAGGTGGTCAAGAATGTTACCTATGGCCATACCTGTTAAACAACATTTTTTGATTCCCCCATAAAATCTTACCTGATGTGAGGTGGTCAAGAATGGTACCTATGGCAATACCTAATGCAGAATAATACCGTACCAGATGTTTATCAAGATGAAGATTTTTCTTTGAAAATTTGGAAGCCTTTACATTAGAGATTCTTCAAATTAGCTTTTAATACTTAAAATCATTTACTTCTGTTTGTTATGTTTTACTGCTGGTTTTTCAAAAATTTATTAATCATTTGTTATTTTAAAATTTATTATTTTGTATAATTTATTAAATAATATTTATTGTGTTAAAATGATGTTTAAAGACAATTTTATAATTTATTTTCATCGGGGATAGATAAAAGTTAAGATGACCGGAAAAAATACATACATGCAATTTTTAGTCATTTTATAGCATAAGATAAAATAAGATATAAAACAAAGCGAGAGTTTGGCTAATGATACCAGATCGTAGATCGGCATCCCGATATTATTTATTTAACAATGTTTAAAATAAGCGAATGATTGCAAGAATAAGACCCTGATACCGGGGCGCTACCCAGAAAACGAGTTTATTTAGAGAGTGACATTTTCCTCGAAATGAAACAACAATGTAATAACTATATATTATTTACATTGTTGCGCATTAAACGCAATGTTTAAGAATTTAAGAAATATTTTTTTGCATTATATTTTCTAAATTGGTGCATATTGTTCAAATTGGTTCATATAATAAGATATTTGTGTGCATATACAGGGTGATTCTATACCTCTGCACGAAACTTTAATAGATTATATAATTTGATACACTGATTATAGATATAAAAGATTTTTTCAAAATTCGCAAAAATAAAGGTAATGAAAATATTAGTTCCATTTGTTTGAACGTCCGTTTAACTGTTTATTTATTCTGTTATTTATAAAATAAAATTATAAATACTGTAAGACTATCTACAAATAGTCACTTGTTATGAAATAATTAATAAACACACAGTTAAATGAACTTTCAAACAAGACACACTAAAATTTTCACTAGCCTTATTTTTGCGATTTTTGAAAAAAATCTTTTTTATCTATAATCAGTATATCAAATTATAATAATCTATTAAAGTTTCGTGCAGAGGTATAGAAACACCCTGTATATGCGCATATTTTTGTGCATATAAATCCTAGCCCTACATAATAAATATCATATAAGTAGCCAAAAATATTATGAGTTTCGCAGGATCGATAATAAATAAAATTTAAACTATAGACAAAATATGCGCCGCAAGCTATTATTGAAGAGTAGGACGGGGAAGAAAATGTTACATATCTTTTGTTATGACTTGAGATAAATAACCTCTACTATACGCCGGCCGCGCAGCTTCTGTAGGTATGTTTATTTTATGTCAATCAGAACTGTTGTACTGTTATACGTGTGCAGAAAAATATACCTATTGTTTTATTTAGATTCAAGGACAGCTTAACATATGTGAAATAGAAAAATGCTATTTCTTAATATTCACATCAGATTTTTATAAATAAATTTTTATTTGCCTATTTGATTGTTTTTCTATGTCCCACCTCGCCACCTCACACAATTCTTATAGAGAATCGACAATATAATAAATATTGCAATAAATCAAGAAAACATTTTCAACATAATTTGTTACATTACTATAACTAAAATATACCAAATATTTTTTTTATGAATGTGAATGAAATTACGACCTTATACTTTGTTAACAATGTGTCAAATTAACCGGTAACATTTTTGTAGTGAGAACATAATTTTCTATAATGTTGTGTATAAAAATTCAATGAATGTGTTTATTTCATTTCTTAAATTTACAAATAATAATACTTACAATAATTTTTAAACCATATATTTAAACCGTCGCCGTCGTACCCAGCTTTACCGACACTATACTTCAAAACACACAATTCGATACTGCTGCCATCTGCCAAAAATATCGTGAACTATTTCGTAGCATTCCGCTACTCGAAATCTACTAGGGTCATTTAAATTTCGGTCCTCATTTTAAGGCATTGCGCTCAAAAATACATTTTGAAAACACTATAACTATGTTTGCAAGTGTATAACCTACTTCTTAAGTATATTATGTTTTCAATTTGGTGAGTTGTTTAAAATTTAAAAAAAATACATCTTAAATTATGAATAAGTTTTAAAAATAAATAAGCTTAGGGTATAGGGCAAAAAATAATCTTCTTGTAACATTTTATTTGACACTTGTATGTTTTCATATAATTGAGAAAATGAGGACCAAAAATGCATGTATATTTTATGCAACCTGTAGTACAAATGAAACGCAGCCTTAACTAACTCCAAGTTTATGGATATTTCTCATTAGGTTGGTATGGTTTTTTCATAATCAGTTGTATTTTATACAGATGGCAACATTGAATGTTGACAGGTGATTGATTCAAACCTCACTATTTTTCATTGTATATGTAATTTCAAGTAGGAACAATAAAGTTATTTATTCTTATTGCGTAAGTATTGTACACCGAGAATAAATATGTACGTAGGGAAGTAATAATAAACAATAAATATAACTTATTTTTATAGTAGCATGACTGAAAAGCAAAAAACTGGAAAAAGAAGGATTGGAAATTTTTCTTCGGAGGAAGAATTTATTCTATGTAACAAAAAACTATTGTTGATTCCCCGACTTATCTGTTACATGTCGAATAACATCTTCAACCTCGTCAATGATGTTTTCAACAGTTCTTGTTGATAGACGAAACCTTTAAAAAAATTCTTTTCCACTATACTTTTCAAAATTATTAGGCGTTACTCGTAATATTCTTAGTGCCCTTATAGGCACCCTGCTTACTCGTGCAATAGTTGTACATGCTGTGGAATTTGAAACTTCGCAAAAATCGGCCGCAACCGATAAAAATGAACTTGTGGCATAATATCTTAAAGATAGCAATACTTGTTCTGCAGGTGATAATGCATGGTTTCTGAAATGAAGTAAATTAATATATTCTATGTAACAAAAACTTTGTTGATTCCCTTACTTATCTGTTGCATGTCGAATATCATCTTCAACCTCTTCCATAATGTTTTCAACGGTTCTTGAAGATAATCGAAATCTTTAAAAAAATTCTTTACCACTATATTTTTCAAAATGATTGGGCCTTATTCTTAATATTCTTGCTGCCCTTATAGGCACCTCTTCGTCATCGCTATATGCATTTACGTCATACGGATTCATTTTGTCTGTCAATTTTTTAGGTTAGGTTAGGTTAGTAAACACGAAGTTAAAATCTTAACCGGTATTTATTCCACAGGTTAAGATAACATGTACTTTAGCTTGAAGTTAAGGATAACACCAGTTGGAAAAACGATTTTTGTAGCTAACATGAAGTTAACTCCATGTTATATCTTAACATGGAGTTGGTTAAATTGGGCCTTGGAGACATGTTGTATTCTAAAGCCTCATTCCCACCTCTATCATAGTCGTAGTCGTAAGTCGTAGTCGTAGTCGTAAGGAAAACCGACCGTTCCCAGCTCTTATCATAAGGGTAATGTTTTGTTCACAACTAAACTAATAAATGAGTCAAATACATTTCAAATAATTGATAATTAAATTTTACTGTTATATTGGAAACAATACTAATTTGCCCAGGAAGAAAATTATAGTATTAGGACAAATAATAAAAAATAAATGTGTACATAAAATGTATTCAATTGCATGTGAACATACCATGATTTTTAAAAATGTGAAATAAGATATATGAAATAAATCATAGTAATATTGAATTACCTTAAGAGTGCGTTTTGATGTATCACAGATTTAATTCCAGATGCATTAAAAAACTAACAAATTTTATATGATATATTTTATATATTTGTATTAATTAATATAATATCTAGTAAAATGACTATTTTTTGTATTTAATTAAACAGTATAAAGCCGAATAATTTTCGAAATGTTAAGTATTTAAACAAATAATTTCATAAAAACTAGTCATTATACTAGATATCATTTTATATATTATGCATATAAAATTTGGTCCAGAAATATGCAATCGTTTATAAATGCATCTGGAAATAAGAAATTTCTGTGTTTGATGCTCAAAATAGACCCAAATAGTTCAGCCCTTGGCCGCCGATTTTTCTAAGCGCTGTGGTAGAACAAGTTTGTGGGCATGCAATATTCGAGGGATTGGTGGTGTGAGGGGATTCAGATATTGTGTTGAGTGAACAACTATACCGGTCTAGCGACAACGACTACGTTGAGTGATTTTGAGATTTTAATTTTTAGGATGTTGGCGGCTGTGCTCGTAGCCGGCTCGCATCACATGCATTGCATTACATTATCATTATACAATATTTTTGAATATTGGAATATAAATAAACGTGCAGTATAATTTAAGAAACAAATATTTTTTTTATATGTAGGTATTTACATAGGTGTCTAGTAAACAAGTGTCATTTTGGTGAATTAGAGTCAGTAGAGTCCGAAAATGATGATCCAGAGCTCATTCAATTCGAAATGACCTCTAGACACTTTTTGAAAAATTTGCAGGGGGGCCGGTAAAAATTGCAAAAGTTATAAACAATTAAGTAAAAAAATAAAAGGAGGTTTAGTTTTTTGCAAATATCTCCGAAACTATTAGAGATATTCGAAATTTGAAAAAAGATGTACCTCTCCTACCACCAATATTTATAACTTTAATTTAGAGGCGAAAATAGCGCTAAAAGCGGGTGAAGCGCGCTCCCCCCGCGTCGACCGGTATACGGACACTTGAACAATAAAAATAATTTTAATCCATTAAATATCAATATTAAGAAAAAAGAAAATTAACATACCTTTTAGACATTTGAATAAACGAAAATCCACTGAAAAATTTTTTTTCCCGCAATTATTTTATTAGATATGTTTTTGTTAATTAACAAATTTTTACAAGCTTTCAATTTACATAAAAACCCTGCTAATTGTTAAACTAAAAACCTCAAATTTTTTTCACTTCTTGGAGCTATTTTTGAAAGGTTTTAGAAGAAATCCTCGTTTGAAAATTTAAAAAATGTTAATTTTCCACTTTGTTATTAACAATCTAAGAAGTGAAAAAATGTAAATTAAGCAATGAAAATTATTTATTTTTTTAAATATGCCAATTTGTTCGTATTCTATTATTTAAAGTCACATAAAAATGATTTTTAACTCTAATTATTTAAATAATTGTTATAAACAAATGAATTGTTTATAAGATAATTGAAATTTTTTTGGGATTTCAATCAGCAATAAATATTAGTATGATTTTTAAGAGCAAAATCGTTTCTTCTTAAAAACACATTTTATTGCTTAAAAATGCATTTGTTAATTAACAATTTTTTTTGAATGTTTGAAATAAACGATTAAGAGGCCCGTCTACTACCTAAAATCTAGCACATATCGAGTGTTTTGTGGCCAATACAAGAATGATAAAATTTTATTTCAGCCAGAATTTAATAGAGAAAGAATGGATCTACAGATGTGCCTTTTTAAAATTTTGATTAAAAAATTGTACATAAATATAAAAATTCAAAAAAAAAAATCCTATTTTATGCAAACTTTACACGGTTATATTTCATGATATAAATTAATTTTAAAAAATTTAAAAAGGCACATCTGTAGATCCATTCTTTCTCTATTAAATCCTTCTTGAAATAAAATTTTACCATTCTTGTACTCAGGCCCGGCGGATAGTGTGGGTATAGTGGGTAGTTGTACCCACTCGAGAAATTCCGAGTGGGTAATATACCCACTCGGGATTTGGGTGAGACAAATATTCCACAAACGACAAATTTCAGAAATGCCTAATTCCGTAAACGTCAACATTTTCTTTTGCATGGTAAATTGTTTAACAATAATTGTTAAATAATTAAACAAAGTAAAAGAACGCTTAGCATTTTTTGATATAAACACATTCAACAATTATTGTTGCAGATTGAGTTTGTCGGTGAAGTCGCTGTACACATCATGTAAAATCGCAATGATGTTCAGCCGATCTCGTAACATTGTTGATCGCATATATTATGTTTTTAGCCGACACAAAACCGAAAAATTTCGTTCGTTTGAGCACGCTGACTCAGGAATAGTCACCAGCAGGCGAACAATACAGGATGTCGCTGTCGTATATGAAACTTTTTAAGCATGGGGATCTCGAGAACCATAAGAGATACGAAGTTGGTTAAATTAAACAAAAGTGCATTTTTGTGGGAAAACAAAAACATTTCTAAATTGGGCCCCTAAAGCGGCAACTTTTGTCTAATTTAACCAACTTTGTATATTTTATGGTTCTCGAGATCCTTAAACAGTTTCATAGGTCACCCTGTATTGTAAGCCTGCTGGTGATGATTCCTGATTCGTCATGCTCAAACGAACGAAGTTTTTCGGTTTTGCGTCGGCTAAATACATATAGGTATGCGATCAACAATGTTACGAGATCAGCTGAACAACATTGCGATTTTACATGTGTACACCGACTTCACCGACAAACTCGATCTGCAACAATTATTGTTGAATGTGTTTATTTCCAAAAATGCTAAGCGCAGCGCTGTTTTTGGTATGCAAAAATGATCTCAACCAAAGTTAATAGATTACAATAATAATTATAAACAAAGCTATTTGAAAAATTTGTGGTGGTGGTGAAGAGGGAAGGGAGGGGGAATCCCCACCCGGATCAACTACCCACTACCCACTCGGATTTAACACCAACCGCCGGCCCTGCTTGTACTGGCCACAAAACACTCGCTACGTTATTATATTTTATGCTGAATTTTAGGTAGTAGACGGGCATCTTAAGAATAAGAATAAGCCCCAGTCCATGGGTCCAGTACTCAAGTACCGGGGCGTTACACAGAAAACGAGTTTATTTGAAGGGTCCTCGAAATGCAACAACAATGTAACACTTTATGTTATTTACATTGTTGTGCACTAGTTCAATATTTTAATTTTTATAATAATGAAATAAGAAATATCACATATTTTGTATATAAAACAATTTTAGTATTTTGTGCCCTCTTTATGTTAACGTCGGGACATCATTTTTTTTTTTTAACTTAGGTATATGTCTGGTAGATAATTTTGAAAAACATCTAATAATAAACTGTTTTTGCAGTGTACAATGTAATATTTCCGGAAATTAAATTATTGTTTTACACTCAGAATAAATTTATTTCTGTTCAAACGAATTTGAAAAATATTTTTTTGCATATATTTTCTAAATTGGTGCATAGGTATATTGTTCAAATTGGTGCATATAATTGGATATTTTTGTACATATGTAATTCACATAGGTACTTTTGATTTTTTTTGCATATAAATCCGAGCCCGAAGCACAAATATAACACAATATCAAACTACTATTTTTTATAAAAATATAATTTGGAATCAAAAGCCATGTGATTTTATTCGTTTTATAAATCTTTAAATTTCTATTTAAATTTTGTACAGTAAATATTTAAATTTCGTATAGTAGCGCCTCTGTAGTCAAGTAGTTGCGATTTTGAATGTGCTGCGATCTACCGTTTATGCCGGTACTAAATTTCATTTTAGTTCACTAAATTCTCGCTGCATCTTCCCGATGTTAGTTTCGAAACCTACTCTTAAAAGCTATAAAATATTCAGAAATATTTAAAACAATATTATTTTTATTTATATTTATATTTCTATAACCTTTCTTTCGACGAGTAGTGCAGTGACAGTAGTGAAACCAGCAGCACTACATATCTCCATCTCTTTCTATTTATGACTACGACAAAAAGTTTGGCAGCGCCAAATCCTTACGACTACGACTAACGACTAACGACTAACGACTTGCGACTACGACAAGAGGTGGAAACGCTGTAACGTTGTTTCGTATGTCAAACTCTCAAGGTTAAGCCCGTTTTACATTCAGCAACAAGTTCATGAATTGGTTCATGAACTAGTTCATGAACACATAGTTGCGGAAGAATGTTTCTTCTGTATTACACTTGGCAACACGTTGAAACAACATTATTATTTATTTTTTACAAGTGTTATCAACATAAACATAAAGCATGTTGGTACTCTGTAATAATTTACATATTGTTGGCTATCTTCATTTGTTCAGCTTTTATTATAAATTAATTATTTTGTAAGAAAATACAAAATTGAACGTATATAAGCTTGATTGACAATTCACATGACACGTAGTCACACTTCATGTCGATGATCATAACCTACTATTTACGACAATTACCAACTCTTTGATTTGCGATTGGTAAAACAAAAAATAACCAGAAATCACCAAATCTGGTGAAATGTTGCGAGGTGCTGAGCAACAAAATTAGAACATGTTCTAATTCACGCAACAAGTTCATGAACTAGTTCATGAACAGAATTTCTTGCAACTTCTGTTTTACATTAGGCAATTTATGTTCATGAACAAGTTCATGAACCAGTTCATGAATTTGTTGCTGAATGTAAAACGGGCTTAACGACTACGACTATGATAGAGGTGGGAATGTGGCTTAACATTTAAAATATCAGAATTGTAGGTTACATTAAGCCCTGTTCGCACGGCGATCTTTGGAGATTCTACGGAGAGTCAAACTCCCGGCAAAGTCACGGTAAAAAAGAAGTTTTTTTCTTTCTATGGTTTCTGAATGGCTCGGAATATTATGTCATATCATTTTATTGCACAATATGCCGGGGCTCTGAACTGCGAACTAAATAAACCCAATACTACCCGTCTTGAGTCTTAAGCCCTGTTCGCACAATGCATCTAGCATGCATCTAGCATGCATCAAACAAGAGTCTTTCCATGCATCAAACCTGTAGTTGATGCATGGCCGTTCACACATGAGATGTGTTTGATGCACGTTTGATGCGTGTTTGTAGCATCAAAATAGACTTCTTCTTCCAAGTTTCAAATTAAGTCTCATTGTTAGGTTGGCATTACTGTGTAGCGAATTTCACTTTGTCATTTACCGCGAAAGTAATATAATTTGAAGCAATATAATTTAATATTTAGAAAATTACAATACGTATATCGAACTGACGAAATACCATGGAAAAGAAAACAGGTGGGTAAAAATAAATAGGAAAGAACATAAAAGGAAAAAAGGACTGAAGGAAATAGTCTTTAAAAAGACTGGTTTTTATTAAATTAGTATAATAATACTAAATAAATTAACAAAGAAAGGAAATGAATAGATAAATTATAGGTTGTGATTGTTCTAATGGCAGTATGACAGCACTCAAATACTCAAATGTCAACGCAATCAATCTGAATTTAGCAACGACTCAACGATTCAGTACTTCTTCTTTCCCAAGAGTCTTTTGATGCACCAAAATAGCGGCGCCTGTAAACATATTTTGACGCATGGAAAGACTCTTGTTTGATGCATGCTAGATGCATTGTGCGAACAGGGCTTTAAATACTCGATTTGATACAAACTCTGATTGAACTGAACTATACTTACATATAAACAAACCAAATACCCTTCGTGAGTTTCATATACTCAGTTTTGGTTGATTGAACTGAACTAAATAAAGAACCTACCTAATACCCTTCTTGAGTGTAATAAAATAGTGTGATATTGTGTTTAATAATATGCTTAGGTTTTTATAAAAAGTCTAATTTTACAATTTGCCTACGACATTGCGGAACATTATTACAGAAAATGTGGATGTGAAATCAATATATTATTACAGATTAAAAAATCTGACGTGGCCGTTACAATACCTCTCGCCTTGACATTGAAGTATTATTATTTAACCTCGTATTTAACCAAATCAAATATTAAGCTTTAATTAGGTAATAAATTATATATTTCACAAATCTAATCAGCTCTTAGTTTAATATATTATTTTATTTTATAAATACCATATTTACATAATACTATACTATGTCCAATTAATATCTATACTATATCCTACATTTCAAAATTCTACACCACACTCTACACATGCCCTACACCACAGAGAGAAACCTCCTTGCCACAGACATCTGTTTATCTGTCACATTGACAATTTAATTTTTGTTTTAAATTTTATTTCTATTTCGGGATTCACAAATCGTGGTAGGTAAAATTATATATTTAAAAAAAATATATTTCTTTATTGGTTAAAGATATAGAAACAAATAAGATTAAATATTGTACAATGTAATTTCTTCTTTCATGTGTGGTATGTCAAATTGTAACAATCGCATTATTTTATACAATTTTTGCAAAAAATGTTATAGTGCTACAAGAAAAGTACCATTTCCGGTTGGTTGATTTTTACCAAAATCTTTTCAGCTCTTCATTAACATATATAATTGTATAATGCAAAATATTAGAATTTTATGTTCAGTAGAATTTGAGATAATGAACCGGGACGAAAGTCTTAGGCGTACATACAGACTTTCATACACACACACACACACACACACACACACACACACACACAGACATCATCGTGAAAATAGTCAAAATAGGTTCTAAAGGTGCTAAAACGTGCTAATTGACAAAAATCTCGACATCGAATTTGTTCACGATTCCTATACCTCTCTAGGCGAGAGGTAAAAACAGATAAAATACTGACTAATTTGTATTTTTAATTTAACTTCCTTTGTTTGTACTATAAGTAGAATATATTGAACGTTGACAAATTTTTATTTTATTTGGATCTAGTTGGATTTCAACATGGATCTCCGGGAAGGTATCCTACGCTTGTAACCGCTTCTCGACCAATCTAACATTATAGTTTGATGTTGTGAAATCAATCACCAATATTATGTAAACAAGGTACATAGGTTATTGTTATATTAAAATAACAATAACTATTATTATTGGTGGTACCCAGTTTTAATTTAATATGTTGTATGGAAGACAAAGTTGGAACATAAAATTAACCTTTTTATTCAATATAAATTTATGTCTAATATCAAAATGATGGAAATCTATTGATTTAGGTATAATTACAAGTACAATGGATAAGAATGAGGAAATTTGCTGTGGTAGTAGGTAAGGTTAACACAAATAAAATAAAGCAAAATTTATAAATTTTATTGTAAGTACCACGAAAACATTATAATTTCGTATCTATTCCGCTTATTCATTGAAAATATCAATCTAGTTGTAGATATATTATTTTTACGAATTTCGTACAATGAAACAGAAATAGTATTTCTAATATATAAGCCCAATCTCCTGGTCAAGCAATTACTATACTCTATTACATACGCTGTATACAAAAAAATACGTTCTTTAAAAGCTTTATAAAACTTTGTTCCAAATTTCAGAGGAGCACCAATAGAAGTTCCATTTATATACAGGTACAGAGAAAATATAATTTGAATGTAGTTTGGCGGCAAATTTGAATCACGTATTGAAACTGCAAATGGAATCAGAACGATTCATTTTCATATAAATATTAACTAAAACTTGACAAGTTATATGAATATTATAAAAAAAACTCAGAAATTCTAACCTATAAGAGAAGTGAGCAGGTGACCGAACTGGGGAATTTTGTTTGATCATTTTATGTTGGCAACCTCATCTGTCAATTTCAACAACAACAAAATACCTCGTGTTTGGAGTTTTCTTGTAGTTTTAATAATGTAGTGATTTTTGAACCATTTTTCCGTTCTCTGTCACGAAGACACGAAGTAAGGTTAACTTATTTGACATCCACGAAAAAAAAAACAGTTTAACCAACTACTCTTCAACATAACTAGCTACGGCCACAGTATGCGCGCGCAGATTCCTGCTGTCCTCCTTTATCACACAGACTTTTGACATAAGAGTATCTTTGTCATTTCTCACGAAATAGGTCAATTATCGAGTGTAAATCTGGCTCAAAAATGAACAATCTTATTGGTCAGCAGAACGCGGTAATTTTAAAAAGAAAATTTTCTTGATTTTGTAAAAATCGGTTTCTTTTCTAAAACAAGAATTGTAGGCAAGTTTAACAGTAATGTACAAAAAAATTCCTAAATTCACTACTTACTACTTAGTTTTAAATAAGATGGCAACAAATTTTTTTGAGAAATTAAAATAAGAGTCGAGTTCTTTGAGACGTGGCGAGACGAGAATTGGGTATTCCTCGTCTTTGTCTCATTATCGTCGTCAACCAAGGTAGATTAATATGAGAATATGGATTAGTACTTAACATTAATAAAATTTATTCAACCACATATTGCACATCCAATATTGAATAATTTCATCGCGATATCGCGAATTTTAGACGACGATTAGTAGAAAAAATTATACGAGAAAATAATACAAGTTCACGACAAATTTATGATGAAGATGCAGAACCGTAGAATTTAAAAAAATCGTGTTTATAATTATTTAGAGATAATTATGAATATAAAAACAGAAATTCAGAAATTGCACTTATTTATCCTTGGCTAACTGAACTGGAACTATGAATGAGAAAAGCGCGCAGTAGAAAGAATCCCACAATTCTTGGAACCCTAGAAGAATTAGGAAGTCTTTACAAAACCCATTGTGGGCTACGAGAAATGTATCTACGGTTGACATTATATTTGAAGAAAGTAGAAATATATCATGCAGCTTTATTTATTATGTAACATTTAAAGTCTGACCGCACGCACCAGAGTCTTCACAATAATTTATTATTAACAATATATTGTGTTCACACTACCTATAATTATTAAAATAATTTAATTTTTATGTTTTTTTCTAGACGGGTGATTAACTTTTGCGCAAACTTGTATAAAAGAAATTAAAAATATATCTGAAAAAATCTGCAGTTTTTTTAAAATTGAATTATTATTATACTACCTACTTACAGTTAGTAGTATCTTGTTATTTCTTTTAAATACAAAATAAATTATTCTTTATGAACAGATACTGGATTAAAATTGTTGGCGTAAATTAATAATGTACGTGTACCAGTTTCTAAAACGAATAAATAACGTGTATAGTCGTGTAAAGTCCGTCCCAAACTTCTTTGCCGTGACGTCATTATTTTATTTTCAAGAATAACTAAAGAATACATTGTCTTACTCTTTCTATCTTATTACTGTCATATATTTAGTTGAAACACGTATGTCATTCGAAATTTGCGAAGTATTGATACTGTTACGTGAAGTTTTGTTCTTTGTTTTTATTATGAAGTAGAAAAAGAAAGAAATAGAAAACGTATAATTATATTGTTGATATACCAGTAATTTGTTATTTGAGTAGGCTGTTTTTCATATTGTTTTATGAAATATGTATTGTAAATTTTGAAACTGTCAAACAAATAAAAACTATTTTCACTGTGATTAAATAATTTAACATAGGTATATCGTTGTTTTATGCATCCATTAGCTGTTTACATATAGATATTTATAATAATATTTATAAATATGCCCGGCAATCGCAATAATAAACAAACAATTCAGATTGTCTTGAATTTGTACCAATATTTTACTGCTGAAAAAGAAAAAGGAGAATTACTTATTCCCGTGTCAGCTGTTCTAGAGGTATTTATTTATTATTAAATTTATATAGTTATTCCAAATATTCACATAATATAGTTTAAAAATATTTGATATCAAAATATAACTTTCCCGCCATAATTTCAAATTGATTCATACGAACTACAGGTATGACGTAACGGCAAAGAAGTTTGGGACGGACTATAACAGACAATTATTATTGTTAAGCAGAATTCATTTAAAAGTGAATATATAAGTATTTATAAATTAAGAAGTGAATTTAGGAGTTTTTTTGGACATTACTGTTAAACTTGCCTACAATTATTCTTGTTTTAGAAATGAAACGACCTATACAAAATCAACAAAATTTGCTTTTCAAATTTGCCGCGTTCTGCTGACCAATCAGATTGTTCATTTTTGAGCCAGATTTACACCCAGTAATTTAGCTCCAGTATAATACAATTGTGACAGTTCTTTTATAGGTTAAAATATTGATTTTGGGACACAGATTTATAGTAGGTATTTGATTTACGCCGTATGTAGTAGAATAGATATTGTTGACGATCCGAGTGGGTTTAATTATTATAGAAATATTATGTCATTGTCCATTGAGTACCTAGGTACCTATACTTATTAGGTAAAATAAATAGATTGGAATAGATGCGAAATTGTAATATTCTTCGTGGCTCTTACAATAAAATATATAAATAGAATATTGTTTCACTTTTTTGTTGTGGTGTAAGTACCTAGGTACTATTACAAAAAATTTCCTCATTCTTATCTATTGTAATATCACCTGTCATAAACCAATAGATTTCCATCATTTTAATATTAGACCATACATTTTTTGTATTGAATAAAAATATTGGGTCATTTTATATTCTAATCTTGTCTTCTATACACATATTAAATTTATAATAGTTACCTGCCATCAATAATAATAATAGTTGTTATTATACATATAGTAAATATAGGTAGTAATAATTATTTATTAATACCTAGGTACCTTGCTGATATACTTAAATCTCACATTTATTCCATTTGCATTCTCTATTTACTGATCAATAATTGGTGATTGATTGCTATTAATTATTGTAGGTTATTTTAAATGTCAATCAAGCAACACCGCCAACAAAACAAACATTTTATAAACCACTGTCACATCGGAGACATCTATTTACAAGTGGTCAAACTTATAGTACAAATTCAAACCTTATGACGCCATCTCAATTTTCATCCCCCACCCTTCTTCGGCCAATGTCCCGTCGGCTGCATTCCGATCGGCCATTGTCCCATTCGGCCAGTGTCCGTTCTGCTGATGTCCCCGCTCCCATATTAATTTAGCAGTAGACAGATTGTTAAATTAGGCTTTTTAAAAAAGCTAATAGGCAGGAGCGAATGGGCTACTATCATTGAGTAAAGATAAGAATAAGAGACCCAACCTTATGGACGAATAAACGTATAGAAAATATGCCCGAAAATAGATGGCAGCAGGGTCTACGGGCACATTGTCTGGGATTCCGTAAAACGTGTAGCTATTATTTCTAGCGCGTTGGTTGTCGATCCATGTAGTAGTCTCCGCCGTTGTAAACTTATTTTTAATCGAACGTGGGGTTTTGTAGCTAAGTTTCAAGTACTTTATTTATTGAATGATCTACTATAAATGGTTTTAATTGCGATTATCAGCTTCTTAGTTTAGTGAACCTACATTTTAAAAATTAAAAATATCAGAAAATTACTACTTGTGCAGCATTGTTTGAAATTTATAATCTTAGAAATGAGCGTTACATCTTGCCATGCCTGTGCTTATTTTGGTTGTAAAGTTACACGGAAAAATAACTGTATATTAATTTAATAATTAAAACTTAAAATTAAATTTATTCGATTATGAATTAAACATTAATAAGTGTCTAAAAACTGATTCGGAATTTGTTCAACGAAGTAAACAAAGAAGTAAAGTGCAAACAAAAACTTCACGGAAACTTAAAATTCTTGATAATTAATGTAAGGATAATTAACTATATTATAAGTTATTTAAAGCCCTGTTCACACCTGGGGACACACATGCGACACACGGGCAACAAAATCAAACGTGTGAAACGTTTGTAGCCTCAAAATTGTTTTTTTCTTTAAATCATAGAAGCCACAAAAAATTGGCGCCTCCTATTTCACAATAGTCCAGTAACCTAGTACATCGTAAGTTGCATCAAGTGGTGGTAGTATGTTCCTTTTTTTTCTTGTATGGGATGTGACTGAGATGCAAAATCCAAGTTTTCGACCTCGGCAACCCTCCGGAACACTTTTGACTATCTCAAAAACTGCTAAATTTTTGCACTTTTTTCGGATTCTTACTATTTTGAGTAGGAAGGAGCACGATTTCGACAAAGACCATTATATGCATTTTTAAACTAGATTAAATTATCTACAATTTGAGACCAGAATGGGCTCGGTAGACGTAATAGTTTCCGAGATACAGCTTTTCAAAATTTGGATAATTTACCAAACTTGAAAATTTTGAGCTAGTTTTCGTGATACACAAAAATATCTGAACGAATAATGATATTGACTTCCGGTTTGCAGAACTGAATTCCTCGTACTTTTTTCAAGATACATTCTGTCAAAAATTTTCAATGGTTTTGCTTGAGCTGAAAGTATTTCCACGAGAAAATATAGTAAAATTTTTGTTTATTCTTTTGTTTATTGTGTTTAATCAAGTATAATATCTGAACGAATAATGATAGCGACTTCCGGTTTGCAGTATTAAATTCCACGGACTTTTTTCTATAAGATAGGTACATTGTGTCAAAAACTTTCAGTGGCCTTGGTTGAGCTGAAATTTAAAGTTTATCCTTGAGAGAATATAGTAAAATTTTTGTTTATTCTTTTGTTTATTGTGTTTAATTAACTATACTATCTGAACGAATAATGATAGTGACTTCCGGTTTGCAGCACTGAATTCCTCGTACTTTTTTCTATAAGATACATTCTGTCAAAAACTTTCAATGATCTTGCTTGAGCTGAAATTTAAAGTTTTTCCCCGAGAGAATATAGTAAAATTTTTGTAGAAGAGAAACAGTTGGAGTTTCAAATTAATAGATTTTGCCAAACTTTGAAAAGCTGTATATCGGAAACTATTAGGGCTACATAGTCCATTCTGGTCTCAGATTGTAGACAATTTAATCTAGTTTAAAAATCTTTGTCGAAATCTTTGTCGAAATCCTGCTCCTTCATAGTCAAAATGGTAAGAAACCGAAAAAAGTGCAAAAATTTAGCAGTTTTTGAGATGTTCAAAACTTGGATTTTGCATCCCAGGCATATCCCATACAAGAAAAAAAAATAGAAACCTACTACCACCACTTGATGCAACTTAGGCCCATTATAACCATGACAAGGTTACTGGACTACAAGCAACACACACATAATTTTTACTGTTGCGTGTGTGTATTCTGTGTCCATGTGTGAACATGGCATAAGACAACGAGTACCTATATTTTATGCATTTGATTATTTATAATTTGTGTTTGTTCTTTTGTGTTCATATTTATGTAACCACATTAAAATAATTATTGTAGCTAATAAATCTGTATACATATTATTTAACTTCTTTAAATGAATTTTTTCTGAACAACCTATAATATGAAATAGGAAAATTCATTGAAATGTGGAAAACAATGTGCAAATCAAGTTGCGCAGATTACTTTATCTAGCGTCAGTTCCAAGATCAGCCCAGCATGTTTAGCGCGAGCCCGCGTAACCCTATACCTTCCGCACCGCACTTCTATTTCCCCGCTCCTACATAATGATCTTAGTTCATCAGTTTGCCGCATAGTGTCACTAGTAACTGAACGATTGGAATCGTCTCGCTGAATATCATATTGCTTGGGTCTCTTATTCTTATCTTTACTCAATGCTACTATCAACTAGCCCGGGAAAGTAATTTTTGCGGTCCAAGACTTATTTGCATAGACGTAAAAAAATTTATGTTCAAGATCATAAAGAGGGTAATTTTTTCTCATTATTAGCATTACACGTGTACACTAGACTACAGACGAAATAAAAATATTATAACAGACAAACTTTTAAATATTTAAACTTCAAACATGTAAGAATACCTATAGGTAGGTACCTATATTATTTAATCTCTTTTGCTATAAGCTACAATAAATTTAAAAATATTAGATTCATTTTAGAATAGTTCTATCAAGAATGGAGTTTGCCGCCCACATAAAACAAGTTACAATTAGAGATCCGTTAATTTATTCTGAAGTACTGCATTAGATTAACTGCAGTACTTATCTATTATGTCAACATTATCAATTTAAAAATTTAAGTTATTTGAAAATTAAGTTTTTCGGTTTTAAATATTTATAAAATTTAATAAATTGTCCATCAATCTTCAGTCAATCGCTACCGACTCACCAGGAAATTTGCCGGTATCCCGGTGGGCCATCCGTTCCTGCCTATAGGCTTGTATAAGCATTCTATTGTTATAATTTAGTCCAGTTAGTGGAGATTTAATAAAAATGAACCCGTAAAAACAAAGTTTTTGACTATAAATCTTTTATTTATGAGACTCGATCGATATTTATTTAAATTTTTGTTTTCATTGTAACTCTTTCTTAGATAGTGTGTTTCAAGAAAGAGTTAAAACGAGTATGGTATGCCGGGAGGTCTTGTGCTGGCCAAATCAGATTTTTTCTTGTGCCAAAGTAAATGTTTGGTCACAACGAGCCTATGTACCAAATTTCAGAGTTAAAAAGCGTAGGGTATGGCAGGAGGTCTTGTGGTGGCCACATCAGATTTTTTTTGGCCAAAGTAAATATTTGGTCACAACGAATCTATGTACCAAATTTCAGATTGACTGGATATGGGGAAATGAGTATGGCGGAAAGTCTTGTGCTGACCACATCAGATTTTTTCTTGTGCCAAAGTAAATGTTTGGTCACAACGAATCTATGTACCAAATTTCAGATTGATTGGATAATAATAATAATAATAATAATAATAATAATAATAATAATATTTACTTAACCGAGGAGCAATATACAGCACGGTACGTCTGGGATATAATTAATTACATGATAATATAAAATACATAGATATTAATTGTACATAAAAGTCATTAAATTAATGGATTGAGACTCTCAGTATTACAAAAAACAAAAGAATTTCAATGTTTAAAAATTTTTGTCCTCTAGATACCCCTCTACACTGTAGTAACTTTTATTTATCAATTTTTCAGATATAACAGATTTAAACTTTTTAATGTTCAAATCTTTTGTACCTTGTGGCAATTTATTATATAGTTTTTTCCGTTGATCGTTTATTAATGAGTATCATTAATGTAAAAAAATCATACATTTATGACCCCTATAAATGCATGATTTTTTATTAATCAACGATTTATTGGATGCGTTCAACACACGTAATATTGTATTATATTGACCAGCTCTAAGTTTTACTAAAATACAAAACAGAATTAAAAGAAATGATTTTCGCACTTCTAGGTAAATAATATTTATGTAGAATTGCTTTAAAATGAATATAAAAATAAAAACAATAATCTAAAAACGAAAAAACCTTGGGATTTAGTACTGTTAATCAATATTAAGTGAACTGACTGCACCCGCTTCTCCCTGAAAACAGTTGATTGTTATTGTTGAGTTGTCCATTGTTGTCGATCCAATGGGGGTTTTCAAGCCTACGGCTTTTAAAGAAATACTTATGGGATATCAATTTTCAGCATGTATAAGTTATAGGAAAGTGATAATAATTGTTAATTTTGATAGATTTATTACCTCTTTATCGAAATGAAAATGTAAGTCTTTTGAATCGTTCATTGAAATGCGCCATGTGTGACGTAGCCAACATTGATATCAAACCAGGAGCTGGTTCGTGTAAGTTCGTTTTTCGTCGTTTGGACGACGGACGTAGAACAGCCACGCGGTCTTCATGCCACAGCGTCGACACATACCCCCACCACTGTGTTCACTCCGTAGACAGTCTGTTCTGCTTAGGTTTACCGTTGCGTTCGATAAATAGTATTTGTAATATATCGTAGATGGTGGCTGGTGGCCATTATTATATTTTAATGTATTAATAATTATTACATGATGCTCAATTATACATTTAACTTGATAAATTACCTACTACTTTACAATATTGTAGATGTAGGTATAATAATTGTAAAATACTAGGGGTAATGTTTACTTGGCGGCCAAACCTGAAGATGGCTGCAAGCTGTCAGCTGAGCTTTGCGTAGTTGTGGCCGTTTAAAAAACGAGTTCTGTTGGACTCAAGAAGGGTTTTGTTAGCGTAGATTAGTTTATGTCAAAAAAACGGAGTTCTGTTTGACTCAAGAAGGGTTTTGTTAGCATAGATTAGTTTATGTAAAAAAACGGAGTTCTGTTGGACTCAAGAAGGGTTTGTTAGCATAGATTAGTTTATGTCAAAAAAACGGAGTTCTGTTGGACTCAAGAAGGGTTTTGTTAGCATAGCTTAGTTTATGTCAAAAAAACAAATATTACAAATACTATTTATCGAACGCAACGGTAAACCTAAGCAGAACAGACTGTCTACGGAGTGAACACAGTGGTGAGGGTATGTGTCGACGCTGTGGCATGGAGACCGCGTGGCTGTTCTACCGCATGGCATGGGTACGGCGCGGCATTTTGACGGTGTGTCATTTACTCCGACGGACCACCTGTTGATTTTTCGATTTTTGACACGTTCACGGGTTCACGTTGTCGAGTTTGGTTAGGTTCAAACACGATTACTTACAGTTTATTGAAGAATTTTGTGTTGGTTTTAATCGAAATGAAACGGCATGAAACAGTTTGGTTATGTTTTTCTGTTCAAGTTGACAAGATGTTGACTGTGTAAGGTAAGACCTACGTATCGGTTCTTGTCAGCGCGTTGAACATAATTTATGTCCTAGGTGTTGGTGACGTCACACTGTTACACGCGGCATCGATTTTCGCGGCACTTATTTTTTTAAACTTTATGATTTTTTTTCTGGCTTATTAGCAACTTTTAAGCGAAAAGAAAAAATACGGGTCTTATATTTTAATGTATAGATTAACATATAAAAAAACCAAAAAATCGTGAAAACCCCCATTGTGGTGAACATTTAAAGCAGTCCTAATTTGTTATGGAATAGAATTGAAATTTTTTTAAATTCAGGTTGACTGTCACGGTATAAAATCAAAAAATTTCCCCTGGTGCCATTGGCAGATTTGAAGACCTATAACGTTATTAAGTATATCAATATAGGCAAAAGCAATATTGAGGTCTGTTTTTTGAAAATATTTTGAAAAAACCACTATCGCTCATTTATGACCGCTCGGGCATGGGAGACCGCTAGAGATGTCCTGTGCCCGAGCGGTCACCTGCGACAGGTAAAAACACCAACAAGAAAATCACTTGCTGGCCATAAGTTCCTAAAAAGAGAAGGATTGGTTTACAAAACAATAAAATATTGCAAAGAATTTTATAAGAACATAGCGAGAAAAAGAATTTAAAAAACTTAGTAAATAAAGTTAACACCTACACTGATAAAACAATATAATTATTGTAATTCTTACTTATTTCTCTAAAATATATGCGAAATTTGGATACGGCGAAATCTATATATGATTTATTATTATAATAGTGTATATTTGGGCCGTATATTTCAAGTTATTATATGTAAGTTTAAGACAAATATATTTGTAATGTTACAAGCAATATTGTATTTTCCCTGAAAATATGCAATAAATTTCATGTAGTCTTTAATATATTTATATGAAATATATGCATATTATGTCTAAATTAAGTCTCAATTTTCATGGAATTATGATATATTAATTTTAAAAATTACTATATTTAATTGAAATACACTATATTATTTAATTTATTGTGCAATAATTGCTAAAATTATATTCTAAGCGGAAAAGGTACTTAAATAATATACTATCCACGTATGGGAGTACAAATATATATATGTATTTATATTAAATAATATTATACAACGATAATAAAAATAATATTTTATAAAGTAAACATATATGTTACAGGAGATTCACTATTTCAGAATTTTTCTACACAAAATATTAAATATGAAAAATTTAATAAGTAGGTATTTTCATTCCTTAAAATGTCATCAATAAAAATTAAAAAACGCACAAATTTCTTGTAATGTTGTAATTATAAGTTATATTATAATAATTTATAACCTCTAAATAAACCATTATATTTTTTAACCATAGTCCGCTGGCCAATTTTTGGAATAAGCTCTTCTAACATTTTATCTTGAAGAATACTGGGCGTCACTTCATTTTCTGCAGAGATGTAGAAATATTAAAAATAATTAAATTCGCACGCAAGATATTTTTAGTACCTACTAACATAAATCACGAACTAAAATCATATATTCCACTAAACAATAATATTATTTCTAAACAATGCTGGTACGAAGTCAGGCAAGTTCCATTCAATTAATAAATCCTTCATAGTAATCATGTACCGTACGTAGGTACTTAATAAATATTAAGAAATAACGCTTATTTAACAAACTAGACACTTAAAAGTAACCAAGGAAAGTAACTACAATGGTTGAACTATACAGACTAATCGAAACAAATAAAGACACGTCTTCAACAAGCACAGACCAAACAAGAACTAACACGTTATTTGTAAAATTCTTACGTTTAAAATATAGTATATCATATTCTTCGCAAATATACCTTGCTTTCAATAAAACTTAACAGTTTTCTGATAAACTTTCATATATTTGTCAGAAATATATCTGTTTTAATGCAAACAATACGAATATTTATTTGAAAATTAAAACACCTTTCTACAAAATATTAGTATAATTATTAGTAATTGATAAAATTTAAACTAAATATATATTACATTAATACAAAACATATTTATTTTCCCTTAAAATCAAATACAAATATATTATAGGGAAATTAGTAACGTGCAAATATACCGTACATTTAAAAGAAATTTATTCTCATATTTAAGAGTGCAGGATGAAATTTACATTAAATATAATATATTTACTGTTAATACAACACCCCCAAATATATAAATGTAATTCTGATAATCATACTGTTTTTTCAGTGTATTGTGCAGATTGCCAAAATGAACCTCACTATTGTTTCCCATATTTTAACGCTTTTCATTACAAAAACTTATTGTCTGTAGTTTGTTTTTCAAATTACATGGTCTGCAAGTTTATACTATTTTATTTCTGAATTTGATTTATCAAATGTAATACATTTGAATTAAAGTTTGGGTATCATCTATCTTATATACTAAAAGGCTTGAGATCATTTTCAGCAGCTTAGCAACCGTTTTTCGACACGCCTACTGCCTAAACGGGTGAACCGATTTTTATGAACTTTTTTTTATTTGATAGAGGTTCATGTGAAGTAGTGCCTTTTGGGTATATGAATATTATAGATGGCGTGGTAGTCGCAGGGGAGTTGAAAAACAGTGATTTTTTTCACTCCTTGGATACGGGTATTATACTTTATTCGATTGTTTTTTTCATTTGACATATAGGTAGAGGATGAATTTGACTATATTTCTATGCATGTTTCAACCCAATATTGGGTATATTAAGAAAGTTATTAAGAAAAAACTGAAAAATGCACGGAACGCAAATGGGAGCATGCCATGGAAGTTTTGTTTTCTTTTTGATAAAAATGATTTTTTTTGTCTACTGTCAGATTTGACGTTTCCAATTTGAAATTTTATTTGGATTTATCTTTTATATTTGATAAGGTAGAAGTATTTTGAAAATTTTATTGAGTATTTAAAGATGGAGCACGCATTATGTTTACATGCTTTTGTATAAATTTGTAATATATTTTTTGAAATTTTTTATTCAACTTAACAATGCACTGTGAAGTTGAATCATATTGTTATTTATTACTGTAGTATTTATAGTAATATATTTTGACCCAAGTGTAAATGTTCAATTAAAAATAGGTATCTATATATCCAATATCTGTGGATAATACTATTTCTCAGTATTTTACTGAAAGTTTTAAATGTCAAATTAATATACAAATTTAACAATGGAGTCCGATAATTGGGATTTTTATCTATTGTACTTGAGTTTTGGTTGAGTTTGAGTTTGTCCTGCCCAAGCCGCCCTTGACATCTTTATCCTGCATACGCCCATTAACTAACAACTGGACAAGCACGAGACACGACGCGGACTAGAGATGATCTAGATTGTTATTGCACTTGTATCAAGTATCAAATCTGTTTTTACAAAAGTATGTATATGGTATTATAATAAGCACCAAGGGGTACAAAATATGGCTTCTATGATCGCCATTTGTTTATCAATAAAAATTTAATATAATCATGATTGGTATTAAACATTATCGTCTAATGTTGCCCAAAATTATGGCTGTTTACTAAGTATAAATTGCACTCGGTGAGCGGAATTTGTTTTTTCTGAATATGTTTTAAATTATATCGCGATTGATTTCAAATAAAAGGTCATAATAAGGACACAAAATGTACAGTATGCAATAAACTGACTTTCGACAATTTTACTTTTGTTTTTAGTCGGACAAAAAGCATTTTTTCAGTTTTCACAATTTTTTTTTATTTGTTTTTAAAACACTCTTGACTACCTACTTGGTATATTCCAATAATCACATCAAAAGACAGTCAGTGAAAATTATAAACATTTTATATTAGCATTTTCCTGTTTTATAGTTTCCTCGGAATTTATCACAAATCCATCGAGTTATATATATTTTTTTAAACTAAAGGGCTAGATGATAACTACTTTTTGTCGCGCAGCGGTAGAGTCTAAATGTTAAAATCGTTATAGGTAATTGAGGCACGAAGTGCCAAATTGTCCCACATTCAGGGTCCGCGGAGCTTAAGCCCGCGAAGCGGGCAAATCCCCCTTGTCGCGCGCAGCGGTAGAGTCTGAATGTTAAAATCGTTATAATTGAGGCACGAAGTTCCAAATTATCCCACATTTAGGGTCCGCGGAGCTTAAGTCCGCGAAGCGGGCGAATCCCCCTTGTCGCGCGCAACGGTAGAGTCTGAATGTTAAAATCGTTATAATTGAGACACGAAGTGCCAAATTGTCCCACATTCAGGGTCCGCGGAGCTTAAGCCCACGAAGCGGGCGAATCCCCCTTGTCGCGCGCAGCGGTAGAATCTGAATGTTAAAATCGTTATATTTGAGGCACGAAGTGCCAAATTGTCCCACATTCAGAGTCCGCGGAGCTTAAGCCCGCGAAGCGGGCGAATCCCCCTTGTCGTGCGCAGCGGTAGAGTTTGAATGTTAAAATCGTTATAATTGAGGCACGAAGTGCCAAATTGTCCCACATTCAGGATCCGCAGAGCTTAAGCCCGCGAAGCGAGCAAATCCCCCTTGTCACGCGCAGCGGTAGAGTCTGACTGTTAAAATCGTTATAATTGAGGCACGAGGTGCCAAATTGTCCCACATTCAGGGTCCGCGGAGCTTAAGCCCGCGAAGCGGGCGGATCCCCCTTGTCGCGCACAGCGGTAGAGTCTGAATGTTAAAATCGTTAAAATTGAGGCACGAAGTGCCAAATTGTCCCACATTCAGGGTCCGCGGAGCTTAAGCCCGCGAAGCGGGCGAATCCTCCTTGTCGCGCGCAGCGGTAGAATCTGAATGTTAAAATCGTTATAATTGAGGCACGAAGTGCCGAATTGTCCCACATTCAGAGTCCGCGGAGCTTAAGCCCGCGAAGCGGGCAAATTCCCCTTGTCACGCGGCAGCGGTAGAGTCTAAATTATGTTAAAATCGTTATAATTGAGGCACGAAGTGCCGAATTGTCCCACATTCAGAGCCCGCGAAGCAAGCGAATCCTCCTTGTCACGCGGCAGCGGTTGAGTCTGAATGTTAAAATCGTTATAATTGAGGCACGAAGTGCCAAATTGTCCCACATTCAGGGTCCGCGGAGCTTAAGCCCGCGAAGCGGGCGGATCCCCCTTGTCGCGCACAGCGGTAGAGTCTGCATGTTAAAATCGTTAAAATTGAGGCACGAAGTGCCAAATTGTCCCACATTCAGGGTCCGCGGAGCTTAAGCCCGCGAAGTGGGCGAATCCTCCTTGTCGCGCGCAGCGGTAGAATCTGAATGTTAAAATCGTTATAATTGAGGCACGAAGTGCCGAATTGTCTCACATTCAGAGTCCGCGGAGCTTAAGCCCGCGAAGCGGGCGAATTCCCCTTGTCGCGCGGCAGCGGTAGAGTCTAAATTATGTTAAAATCTTTATAATTGAGGCACGAAGTGCCGAATTTTCCCACATTCAGAGCCCGCGAAGCAGGCGAATCCTCCTTGTCGCGCGCAGCGGTAGAGTCTGAATGTTAAAATCGTTATAATTGAGGCACGAAGTGCCAAATTGTCCCACATTCAGGGTCCGCGGAGCTTAAGCCCGCGATGCGAGCGAATTTCCCTTGTCGCGCGCAGCGGTAGAGTCTGAATGTTAAAATCGTTATAATTGAGGCACGAAGTGCCAAATTGTCCCACATTCAGGGTCCGCGGAGCTTAAGCCCGCGATGCGAGCGAATTTCCCTTGTCGCGCGCAGCGGTAGAGTCTGAATGTTAAAATCGTTATAATTGAGGCACGAAGTGCCGAATTGTCTCACATTCAGAGTCCGCGGAGCTTAAGCCCGCGAAGCGGGCGAAGTCCCCTTGTCGCGCGGCAGCGGTAGAGTCTAAATTATGTTAAAATCGTTATAATTGAGGCACGAAGTGCCGAATTGTCCCACATTCAGAGCCCGCGAAGTAGGCGAATCCCCCTTGTCGCGCGGCAGCGCGACCTAGCCGAAGGCCCGCGTAGCGGGGCCTGACGCTAGTCTTATATACTAAAAGGCTAGGTATCACTATATTTTCAGCAGCTTAGCAACCGTTTTTAGAATCGCCTACAGCCTAAACGGTTCAACCGATTTTTATGAACTTTTTTTTATTTGATAGAGGTTCATGTGAAGTAGTGCCTTTTGGGTATATGAATATTGTAGATGGCGTGGTAGTCGCAGGGGAGTTGAAAAACCGTGATTTTTTTGAGTCCTTGGATACGGGCATTATACGTTATTCGATTGTTTTTTTCATTTGACATATAGGTAGAGAATGAATTTGACTATATTTCTATACATGTTTCAACCCAATATTGGGTATATTAAGAAAGTTATTAAGAAGAAACTGAAAAATGCACGGAACGCAAATGGGAGCATGCCATGGAATTTTTGTTTTCTTTTTGATAAAAATGATGTTTTTGTCTAGTGTCAGATTTGACGTTTCCAATTTGAAATTTTATTTGGATTTATCTTTTATATTTGATAAGGTAGAAATATTTTGAAAATTTTATTGAGTATTTAAAGATGGAGCACGCATTATGTTTACATGGTTTTGTATAAATTTGTAATATATTTTTTGAAAATTTTGATTCAATTTAACAATACACTGTGAAGTTGAATCATATTTTTATTTATTACGTGAATATTTATAGTAATATATTTGGACCCAAGTGTA
Source organism: Agonum fuliginosum (assembly GCA_947534325.1). Classification (NCBI taxonomy): domain Eukaryota; kingdom Metazoa; phylum Arthropoda; class Insecta; order Coleoptera; family Carabidae; genus Agonum; species Agonum fuliginosum. The sequence continues at coordinate 23,385,541 of OX384029.1, read as the reverse complement.
AATATTCAATTAAAATTAGGTATCTATATCCAATATCCGTGGATAATACTATTTCTCAGAAGGTATTTTACGGAAAGTTTTAAATGCCAAATTAATATACAAATTTAACAAACGTGTTAAAAATGGTGTCCGATAATCGGGATTTTTATCTATTGTACTTGAGTTTGGGTTGAGTTTGAGTTTGTCCTGCCCAAGCCGCCCTACTGGGATCTTTATCCTGGATACGTCCACTAACTAACAACTGGACAAGCTCGAGACACGACGCGGACTAGAGATGATCTACATTGTTATTGCACTTGTATCAAGTATCAAATCCGTTTTTACAAAAGTATGTATGGTATTAATTAGCACCAAGGGGTCAAAATATGGCTTCAATGATCAGCATTTGTATTTCAATATAAATTTAATATAATTATGATTGGTATCAAACTTATCGTCCAATGTTTTACAAAATTATGGCTGTTTACTAAGAAAAAATTTAAATTGCACTCGGTGAGCGGAATTAGTTTTTTCTGAATATTTTAAAAATTATATCGCGATTGATATCAAATTAAAGGTCTTAATAAGGACAAAAAATCTACAGTATGCATTAAAATGACTTTCGACAATTTGGCTTTTGTTTTTAGTCGGACAAAAAGTATTTTTTTAGTTTTCACAAAATTTTGTTATTTTCTTTTTAAAACACTAATGACTACCTACTTGGTATATTCCGATAATCACATCAAAAGACGTCAGAAAAAACTTATTCAAATGGTAAGTCTAAATGCAAAAGTGGATTTATGTGAGGCACGAAGTGCCGAATTGTCCCACATTCAGGGTCCGCCGAGCGTGAGCCCGCGAGGCGGGCGAATCCTCTTTGTCGCGCGGCAGCGGTAGAGTCTAAATGTTAAAATCGTTATAATTGACGCACGAAGTGCCGAATCGTCCCACATTCAGGGTCCGGGGAGCTTGAGCCCGCGAAGCGGGCGAATCCCCCTTGTCGCGCGGTAGCGCGACCTAGCTGAAGGCCCGCGTAGCGGGGCCTGACGCTAGTATATACTAATTAGCTTAATTCACTATACTTTCATCATGTTAGCAACCAAACTTTTTTTTCTTCTACACGTTTTATTGTTGGATCGATTTTCATCAAACTTTTTTTATATTATTAACGGTTATTTTCACTAGTGCCTTTTGTATATTTCATTGTTGTAGGGGTCATAGTTTCAGTGAGAAATGAAAAAAACTCACTCTTTTTTCACTCCTTAGCAACGGGTATTATACTTTGATCGATTGTTTTTTTCATTTGATATATAGGTAAAGGATGTTTTTGACTATATTTTTAATACATGTTTTGTACCAATATTGTCTATATTAAGAAAGTTATTAAGAAAAAACTGAAAAATGCACGGAACACAGCTGGGAGTATGCCATGGAATTTTTGTGTTTTCTTTTTTATAAAACAAGATTTTTTTTGTCAATTCGTGTCAGATTTGATTTGACGTTTCCAATTCGAAATTTTATTTCGATATATTTTTCATAATTGATAAGGTAAGAGTGTTTTGAAAATTTTATTAAATATTTAAAGATGGAACATATGCGTTATGTTTACATATAGGTAGTTATGTTAAATTTGAAATATAATTTGAAGTTGCACCATGTTACTATTTATTACTATATTTATGTCATATTTTGACACAAGTTTAAATTTTAATTACAATTAGGTACCTATATATATATATATATATATATATATATATATATATATATATATATATATATATATATATATATATATATATATATTAAATAGACGTGGCTAATTACTATGTATAACTCGGAGTATTTTACTGACTATTTCTCACATATTAATTAAACCATTCAATGACGTACAAAATATATCGGCAAAAAATGTAAAAATTCTCTAGGGATTGTTCAAGTGACAATTTACAATTCGAGATTTAAAATGCATTTATCTTAAGTAATACAATTAATTGAAGAAATTTGTTAATTTTTTGAGTTATAATAGAGAGAGCGTAAATATTTTCAATATTTTCATCAATTTTAATAATATTTTAGACAAATTATTTTATTTTGACAGTCATTACAAAGTACAGTCGCAGAAAAAGACGGCAGAAGTTTTAGTACATTCAGGGTAAAAATTGTTAACACATTTGAAAAAAACAATGCTGTTCTGTCAAACTGACGTTTATAGTTTACAATAATTCGATATTCAGATGCATGTATCTTAATTTATATTAGTAATAGAAGCAATTTGTAAATTATATTAAGTAATAATCGAAAGAACCATTTTTTGTATGTTTATCAATATTAGTATTTTATAGTATATATAGATGTTTACAGTCATTTCAAGTACAGTCCCAACAAAAAATGTCAGAAGTTTAGGTACCTACATGCAAAGAAAAAATTATTTGAAAATAAAAAAGCAAAAAAGGAACTTTTTCACCGGAAAGTATCATAAATTCATGGCATTTGATGCTAAAGTAAAGGATTAGAGGAACACTAGGTACTTTATAAAACTGTTAAAATTGAAGGTCGACAATATGCATTTTGTGTTTAACAAAAAAAAATTATATACACTCGAGGAAAATAAAAACGCACCACTTGAAAATGCACCAAAAATTACAAAATTTCAAAGTGCGATATCTCGGCTGCATTTCGACGAAATTGTTAAAAAAAATCCACTCCACTCTCTCCCATCCTTCTAAGAAAAACGAATGTATCTGATGTCCAAAAAAGTCCAACTTTGGCAACTTATACGGGCTGACAAAAAAATCGTGGATCTTATTGGCCAACAGGGTAATAAAGATCAGACTTTTCCTACAAGGTCCGCAAAATTTCAAGTAATTACGACGATTTGGCGCGAAGTTATGAATTTTTGAAAAAAAAGCGCCTTTTTCAGGTTTTTGGCCATAACTTGGCGAATTTTGCAAGAAAATCAATAAATTTTGGATTTCCGAGAACGTTGAAGGTTTCTCTATTCGGCCCTGTAAATTAATCTGCCGCCAAACCCGATCCACCCCCTGCCACCCCCGGATAAAAAAACATGTTTTTTACTGAAAAGTGTTCAACTGTAGCAACTTGTAGCGTGAGTAAAAAAAATCGTGGACCTTATTGCCCAACAGGACAATAAAGTTCAATCTTTTTCCTTCAATTTTCTCAAAATTTCAAGTAGGTACGTGCGATAATTTGGCACGAAGTTATGAATTTTTGAAAAAAATTGGTATTTTTGTGCCTTTTGCCCATAATTTGTCCGATTTCGCACCAAATTCGTTTATTTCTTAAAACATTTAAAAAATAAAGGTGTTTAAAGAAATAAAATTTTTAAAGTCACTTTTAAATAATTGTTAATGAAATTCAGAAACCTCAAAAAGGCACTTTTTTTTCAAAAATTCATAACTTCGCGCCAAATCATCGTAGGTCCTTGAAATTCTGCGGACCTTGAAGGAAAAAGTCTGATCTTTAATACCCTGTTGCCCAATAAGGTCCACGATTTTTTGGCACTGCGTACGAGCTGCCAAAGTTGGACCTTTTTGGACATCAGGTACATTTTTTATCTAAGGGGGGTTGTAAGGCGTGGAGTGGATTTTTAGTCATATTGGATATCATCACATTAAAGATAAGACTTTTTCCTTCAAGGTCCACAAAATTTCAAGGATCTACGATGATTTGGCGCGAAGTTATGAATTTTTGAAAAAAAAGTGCCTTTTTGAGGTTTCTGATTTTCATTATCAATTATTTAAAAGTGACTTTAAAATTTTTATTTCTTTAAACACCTTTATTTTTTAGATGTTTTAAGAAATAAACGAATTTGGTGCGAAATCGGATAAATTATGGGCAAAAGGCACAAAAATACCAATTTTTTTCAAAAATTCATAACTTCATGCCAAATTATCGCACGTACCTACTTGAAATTTTGAGAAAATTGAAGGAAAAAGATTGAACTTTATTGTCCTGTTGGGCAATAAGGTCCACGATTTTTTTTACTCACGCTACAAGTTGCTACAGTTGAACACTTTTCAGTAAAAAACATGTTTTTTTATCCGGGGGTGGCAGGGGGTGGATCGGGTTTGGCGGCAGATTAATTTACAGGGCCGAATAGAGAAACCTTCAACGTTCTCGGAAATCCAAAATTTATTGATTTTCTTGCAAAATTCGCCAAGTTATGGCCAAAAACCTGAAAAAGGCGCTTTTTTTCAAAAATTCATAACTTCGCGCCAAATCGTCGTAATTACTTGAAATTTTGCGGACCTTGCAAGAAAAGCCTGATCTTTATTACCCTGTTGGCCAATAAGGTCCACGATGTTTTTGTCAGACCGTATGAGTTGCCAAAGTTGGACTTTGTTGAACATCAGATACATTCGTTTTTCTTAGAAGGATGGGAGAGGGTGGAGTGGATTTTTTTAAACATTGGCTATCATCACATTAAAGATAAGACTTCAAAAGTTTTCAGAATTCGAAGATTCATTCAATTTCGTCGAAATGCAGACGAGATATCGCACTTTGAAATTTTGTCATTTTTTGTGCATTTTCAAGTGGTGCGTTTTAATTTTCCTCGAGTGTAGAACAATATCTAGTTTGATATTAAATTAAACTACCAAGTGAGCACCAATTTTATAAAATTATTGAAAATGGCGACAAACAATTATTGTCATTTGTTTTTATTAAAAAATCATATCGAGTTTCATATCAAATTCAAGGGCTGGATAAGGGCTACCTAATTAATCAAATTATTTAAAATGGTGGCTGACGATTGGCATTTGTTTTTATTAAAAAAAACAATATCGAGTTTGAGCTAGATGCGGGATAATTAATAAAATTATTTAAAATGGTGGCCGACGATTATCTTTTGTTTTTATAAAAATATGTTAGAATCATACCTATTTGAGTATTATATCAAATTAAATGTAAGGTAAGGGTTGTTCAAAATGGAGACCGACGATCGTCATTTGTTTATACCTATCATAAAATTATGAATATCATATTGATTTTGATATCAAAGTAAAGTTCTTGATAATGAGGACTGATATACACAAAAAGTTATAAATTTGATAGTGAGTGATTAGCTTCTGTGTTTTATTTAAATCCTTGATATTAAGTTCATCGTCACTCATCTCTGTCTGTCTGTCTGTCTGTCTACGTACGGTAAAAAAAAGTCAAAAATGACCCACTTCCCGGGATCCTATCGAGCTGCAATTTTGCAAATAGACTTTTGTCACCTAACAATGCACTTTGGCAACAATTTCAGATTATCCGCCATCTTGAAACCAAATGGCGGCTAACTATCTCAAAATGTACTGCACCGATTGCGGTAAAATTTGGTACACTAATAGCTAAGGATCTAACTTATGATATAGATATATTAAAATGTCAGTCCGCCATCTTGAAACAAAATGGCTGACAGATATATCAAAATATACTGTAACTATTGCGTTAAAATTTGGTACAGTAATAGCTAAGAATCTGTCTTAAAACATAGATATATTAAAATGTTAGTCCGCCATCTTGAAACAAAATGGCAGCTAGCTATCTCAAAACGTACTGCACCGATCTGGTTCAAATTTAGTACAGTAACAGCTAAAGATCTAATTTAATATACTATAGGCATATAACAATGTCAGTCCACCATCAAAAACTGGGCTGTAAAAATTAGTACCGGAAAAGTGTTTACGCGGTGAAAAACGAAACAAAAATCTGTGCACAAAAAATTTAAATAAATATCGATCGAGCCTCATATATAATGGATTTATTATCAAAAACTTTGTTTTTACGGGTTCGTTTTTTTCCTTTCAAAATAATAGAATAATTTCAAGTTTGATATCAAATTAAAGGTTTTCATAAGGTACAATATTGTTCAAGATGACGATCGACAATCGTCTTTTGTTTTTAGTTGGATAACCAGGATATTAATTTAATTACACATATTATGTTATTTTATTCTAAAATTTTAATGGCATAAATATAATTTATATTGAAGAAGGAAGATGAATAATATGAAGTTGTAATTAAATAATTATAATTTCATCATACAATTTTTTTCGGTATAGTCTAAATGTTATAATCGTTATAATTGAAGCACGAAGTGCCAAATTGTCCCACATTCAGAGTCCGCAGAGCTTGAGCCCGCGAAGCGGGCGAATCCCCCTTGTCGCGCGCAGCGGTAAAGTCTGAATGTTAAAATCGTTATAATTGACACACGAAGTGCCAAATTGTCCCACATTCAGGGTCCGCGGAGCCTAAGCCCGCGAAGAGGGCGCGAATCCCCCTTGTCGCGCGCAGCGGTAGAGTCTGAATGTTAAAATCGTTATAATTGAAGCACGAAGTGCCGAAATGTCTCACATTCAGGGGCTGCGGAGCTGCCGCGCGACATAGCCGAAGGCCCACGTAGCGGGGCCTGACGCTATCCATATATTAAAAGAGCTTGTGTTCACTATATTTCTTTCAAGTTGAAACTTTTAAGAACGTCTAGAAGTTAAATGGTTTAAGCGATTTTTATGAATTTTTTTTTTATAAAATAGATATTTATTTAGACTATATTCTTACATATGTTTTGGATTTTTTTTTCATAATGTATGAGAAATTTTTTAAAAACATTTGACAGTTGTTATTTTATTACTAGACAGGATGATAATACACCATGTTTATCATGATTTTGAAATTAATGTAAGTACCTAACCTATATAACTTAAATGTAGATGTGTTTATTTACTTTTTTAATAGTTCAAAAATTGTGTATTTAAAAATTTTTGACGTAAAAATGCACTCTGAAGTTATCTACCTATAATAAAAATTATGTCAAAAAATATTTTTAGTCAAAATGACATTTTCCAAGTATGGAAATAAATATTATAGAAAATAAAAAGTAAGGCAGTTCAGTATGCCATGTAAACTATATAACCCGTTTAGCCCGTATACAGCGATGGTCAAGTTAACATTGTTCATGATTGACATGATATTAGCGCCAAGTATTTTTTCGTACAACAATTAATTTTTAAATTAAAACAAACCACGCTGTCCTAAGTAACGAAAATGTTTTGTTTATGTATCCTTGTTAAGTCGCAATCTAAATTCAGTAAAACATTTCGTAACAAATGAATTTGTCAGATGACAAATCCACTTTCGGATTATGCAACAATTTTAAATGTATATTTAATTGAAAATATTGCGTATGCCAAAGTGACAGCAATCAATATCAAAGTGACAGCAATCAATGTCAAAGTGACAGCTATCAATGTCAAAGTGACATTTAAAATTAAATTTTAATCTAAATGTAAAATTGGATTCATTTGAGGTCCGAAATTAATTCGTTATGTAACTCGCGAGCGAAGCGAGTGTGAGGCCATATAAACACAGTCCGTGCGGCAGCACGGACCTAGCCGAAAGACCCGCGTAGCGGGGCCTGACGCTAGTCTATATATACTAATTAGCTTAATTCACTATGTTTTCATCATGTTAGCAACCACACTTTTTTTTCTTCTACACGTTTTATTGTTGGATCGATTTTAATCAAACTTTTTTTATATTATTAACGGTTATTTTCACTAGTGCCTTTTGTATATTTCATTGTTGTAGGGGCCATAATTTCAGTGAGAAATTTAAAAAACTCACTCTTTTTTCACTCCTTAGCAACGGGTATTATACTTTATTTGATTGTTTTTTTCATTTGACATATAGGTAGAGGATGTTTTTGACTATATTTTTAATACATGTTTTGTACCAATATTGTCTATATTAACAAAGTTATTAAGAAAAAACCGAAAAATGCACGGAACACAGCTGGGAGTATGCCATGGAATTTTTGTGTTTTCTTTTTTATAAAACAAGATTTTTTTTGTCAATTCGTGTCAGATTTGATTTGACGTTTCCAATTCGAAATTTTATTTCGATATATTTTTCATAATTGATAAGGTAAGAGTGTTTTGAAAATTTTATTAAATATTTAAAGATGGAACATATGCGTTATGTTTACATATAGGTAGTTATGTTAAATTTAAAATATAATTTTTGAAATTATTTTATTTAATAACAATGCACTACTGTGAAGTTGCATCATGTTACTATTTATTACTATATTTATGTCATATTTTGACACAAGTTTAAATTTTAATTACAATTAGGTACCTATATATATATATATATATATGTATATATATATATATATATATATATATATATATATATATTAAATATGAGTCGCTAATACTATGTATAATTCGGAGTATTTTACTGACTATTTCCCACATATTAATTAAACCATTCATTTGCTTCAATTTCGTACAAAATATATCGGCAAAAAATGTAAAAATTCCCTAGGGATTGTTCAAGTGACAATTTACCCGTCATACATAGCTATGACAATTTTATTGATTTTGTATTGTTTATAATTGAAATTAAAAGTGTCAAATGAACCTTTTTGTGACAACTTCTTACGATGAAATAAAAAATATATCAAATAGAACACCAAAAAATACAGTTACGTCAAAAACCTTAGTTTGGAACCAATTATTAATGAACTTGTGAAACGAAAGAAACTAAAATAAAATGTTGACACTCAAAGGTTAGTATAAAAATTGAATGTCAAACTAAACAACCGTTTCGGCTGAATAAATTAGTCTTGATTTAAAAACACGAAAACCCACGACTAATAATGGGGTACTTGCATGGTACTGAAAATTAGATTTTTAACACTATGCATATAATGTTAGGTCTAAAACATTGGTAAAAATACAAATTTTATTTTAAAAAAATTATATGTTTTTTAGTAAATAGAGATTAAATTTTCTGTGACGTCATTTGTGTGAACAGAGGGTAGGGGAAGCATAGTTAAGAATGTAACCTGTAGATAGCGTGCGAGTCAGTCAACAAATGTTTGAATTTGACATTTGCTTGTCAAAAATACACGTAAAATTTAGTAACAATACATTGTTTTATAAATGTAGACTATTTAGTATGAAAACACAAATACTTACTTATATTTTACAGCATCAAAACATGTACGAAGTACAAATGTCAAACACATCTGATCTGTCACTCGTTCCCGCGCAAGCCGTAGTTAGGGGCGTTCACTAGTACAGCCGTTGCTATGGCTTAACGGCCATTCATTGGTTGGGTTAGTTTTTACGTCACATATTGAATATTTAAATTTAAATAATTTTTTTGGGCTTGTAAATAAAAATTTTGTCAAAATAAAAAATACGGGTCCCAAGTTTTGATCTCTTCTTCAAATATATTTAATTTAAAAAATGCATGCAAGTAGCCCATTATTCTAATCGGTCTGCAGCAGTGTCAAATTTTGCTTACTCCGGCATTAGAAAACATTTAATAATAAAAATATTAGGACACTCCAACGTAAATTTATTAGTTAATATTTTATGTCTGTTTATTTAGAAATAGTCTAACAAAATATATCTCGTGTCTCATTATTTTGCAGGTAAAATTATTTCTTAAGATTGCTGCTTATAGGTAACAATCCTCGACAAATTCAATGATAAAATCCCTCGCCAGCCTTTGGTAACTTAGATTGCAGGCGCTCGGCCTTTATTTATAGTACTCAATTACAGTCAATAGATGTCGCTATTGACAGTTAGCAGCCATGAATGATAACAAAATTATCTATTTTATCAACTTTACCAACAGTTGGCAGCTATGGAACTAGTTGACATTAGAACATTTGAACAGTTCCATTGTTACCATTATTATGATCCATCACATCTCCTCAAATGCATGAGGAATAATTAATCAAATACGATTTAAAATTTACAATTGACGCGGCAGAAATGACAGCAAAGTGGCAACACATTGTCGATGTTTACGAAGAGGACACCGAGGAAGAATATTTTTTGCTGATGTAATGTATTTCGAAATTTAAATTTATATTACACGCATTTATTGTAAATATAAATAATTTTCAGCATACGAGTATTTTATGTGAAATACAATTTCAAGAAAATAAAATTAAATCAGCAAACACTTTGGAATATTTTTGTTGTTAAACGGGTTACATTTTTTACTCTTTAGTTCCAAATTACAACCGCTAGGAGTAGCGTTCAACCTAGTATCATAGGATATTCCTGTCTAAATATATCTCTTGTCTATGTCCCTCGCCTTCAGCTAGGGATTTTGATCATGTCTCATGTCATTTGTCTCGAAATGTTACCAAGCAACAATCTTTTGAAATAAATTTTTCCAGCAAAACAATGGTCCCTTGATATATTACTATTGAAAACTTTAAATGTCAAATTAATTAACAAATTTAACTAACGTGTTAAAAATGGCATCCGACCTACTGGGATCTCAGGGACGTAATTAGGATTTTTTTAGGTGGGCTAAGGGTGTGCCAGTAAAACATTAAAGTGGGCCGTACTTTTTATAGTAAAATTTTTGTTTTTGAAAAATATAGATGTAGGTCGAGCGAGGCGAGGCGACAATTTTTTTCTGTGTTGAAAGAATTTGACTTAGTTATATGACATCAAATATGTATGCATAAATAAAGATTTCACAAGCACTCAGACTGACATACATTATATCTATTAAAAAATACAACATTTTCCGCTATATCATATTAATAAACATTTATTTTGCCTCAATTAAGTATTGGGTGGGCCACAGGATGGGACCTGCACCACCCAGACCCACCCTTAGTTACGTCCCTGTGGGTTAAATTGATGGCCGACGATATGTATTTGTTTTCAACGAATTCGAAATAATTATGTCGAGTTTTGTTCTGGGGGTTGATTCTGTAACTTGCGTGAGCACTTGCGGCACCAAAACTAATATAGATTTGTCACATGAATCTGCCGGAAATTTGAAGAACTACTGCATATGACGTCACTTGTTGAGAGACACGCAAATATATTTGCGTGACCTACGGAGGTACTGTTTCTACTTGCGGGACTATCTGTCTCTTTCTGTTTGTATTTATTATTTTCATTTTGCGGTTTTAAATATTTCGTTTATTGCTGAGTTATGTAAGTGTAATTCTACATTTATTAATTAGTTAAGTTTTAGAAACTAATGTTATTTTTGTTTAATTAGTGTAAATGTTTTTATCTTCACTCTATAGTTTAGTTTTATTAGTGTTATACCACGTTATACCCGTAAATATTTACCTATAATAGATTTTATGAACTTACCGGAATCTACCTATATATCAATAAAATTGTTTAAGGATAAATAATTGCTTTAGCAAACATTTATATTGCAATTGATGAGGAAGTATTGGAGGAAAGACCACCTAACATACGTCTTATACGTAGGCAGCTAAGGGACGTTCAAAATCCTTTCGAAATTGAAAATTCGGAATTTGTAAAAAATTTAGATTGAGCAAAGAAGCACGCCAATTTTTATTAGACCAAATGCAACCGCATTTAGAAGTCGGGCTTCGGAATACAAAAAATCAACATTATCTTCCATGAAATTGATTATTATTTGTTTTTGTTCTTCCGTAGCGTTCATTTAAAATCTCTGAATTACAATGACCATAGAAAAAAGAGAGTGAGAGAATGACAGTAGACAGTTACCACAAGGTTACCACCATTACCAAAACAGTGTAAAAACCTAACGAACTAGTTTCCCCATGAAAGTCACCAGATAAGGAACAGTGACGTCATACTAAAGCTGGATTCACATGAGACGTTACCGCCGTACCGTTCCAACCGTTCCGTAGCCTGATTGGTTTGACACTTGAATGTTCTCAACGGTCTGAGCGTTGACGGCGAGAATGAAATATTTCAACTTTTGACGGCTTTGACGGTTCGTTGTGACCGTTATTTCCATTTGCGCATGCTCCGAGACGGAGAATGCGGAGATTTGTAATAATACCAACCTAGTAATATTCTTATAATCCTTATCTCCGGGATTATAGAGACAGGGATGCTTCAGTAATTAAAATTTCAGGAAAATTATCAATTTTTTTTACTTTTCGTTACTTACACACTGATCACAACAAACAACACAAGTGACATTAAAATATAACATAACCAAACAATTTTGGTTATATTTTATTTTTCATTTCTAGTAGTGCGCAGCTCTGAAAACGTTGTCGTCTCATGTGAAATACCAACGTGTTTTGCGGCCGCTACGTCCGCAAAACGGTTCATGTGAATCCAGCTTAACTCTAACGCAAATGTAGTCATGCAAATACTCACGCAAGTTAAAGAATCGATCTCCAGATAAGGGCTTATGAATAAAATTATTTTTAATGATGGGCTGCGATAGGAATTTGTTATGTTAAAATATCTTTAATACCGACAAAAACAATACGCCGCTTTTTGCCCATTAATATTTATTACTGTACGATTCTACTCCATGACAGATCTGTCGCGAAATAAAAAATCTGATGTGGCCAACACATAATCTCCTGAGGTCTCAATGTTCCAGATAGAATAGTTTTTACCTGTCGCCACTATTCTATAAGAGAGGTATTGTGATGGGTCAAAAATTTCGATTATGAGTTTTTGACAGATAAGCACGTTTTAGGGTCTTAAGAATACGAATTACACATTTTTGAGATGATGTCTGTGTGTGTGTGTGTGTGTGTGTGTGTGTGTGTGTGTGTGTGTGTGTGTGTGTGTGTGTGTGTGTGTGTGTGTGTGTGTGTGTGTGTGTGTGTGTGTGTGTGTGTGTGTGTGTGTGCGTGTGTGTGGTCGTTCGTGCGTTCGTTTGTATGTTACAATTTTTTCGGATACGATAACTCCAAAAATATCAAACATTTAAATACCAAATTTTATATCTAAGGTTTAAATACGATTTTCAATAGACCGCCATTGTATTTTAGTACCAATTCATAAGCCGGAAGTAAGACTTTTCATATAGAGTAATATGATTTTTCTCAAATTATCTAGTATAGATACATAAAGCATTTATGATATAACACAGATTTTTTAAAAGAAGTTTTTTAGGTGGCTATTGCATAAATAGTTGTTTTACGTATCCTTTGACAGCCGTAAAGTGTCACATTTTTTGACACCTGTCAAAATGACTACTTTACGGCCGCATTTTACTTCACGCCGGCTTTTACTTCACGGCCGCATTTACTTTACGGCCGTTAAATAACAAATTTATTTCATTTTAATTGGTAAATACATTTAGAAATAATTACCTACAACTTAGTTAGCCTAAATTATATAAATAAAATTATTGATGATACTAAGAAACTTTTTTGACATAAAATTACATATTTTTGATAGCCACCTAAAAAATGTTGTGTGCACCTCGGCTTAAAAGTGTTTTTAGCCTCACCTGAATTGCTGGCCTCGGCTGCAAACTTCAGATTCGGCCAAAAAAGATCACTTTTACAGCCTTGATACACAAATAACTATTCTGTACCATTTATAAACTATAGGACATTTTAAATCTACTTTTTTGAAATTTCAGTATCTTGTTGTCGATGATATGACATTATTTGTTTCTATACAAAACTGGAATTATTATAACAGTGACAGTACAAATGACATCTTTTGCTTACATCTTGCTTTACATTATTGTTTACATATTACATGAACATGAAACTATTAAAATGTAAGTAAAACTATTTATTAGATTAGTTGAATAAGCAGAATTAGGCAAAAGATTTTTTAGTTATTAATTAAAAACTGAAATTTCATCAGTGCATCAGAGCTTTGAATGCTCAAATGTTTTACAACTGACTGTTGAATAAAAAACAATGCTACATTGTGTCAAACTGACGTTTACAATTCGAGATTTAAAATGCATTTATCTTAAGTAATAGAATTAATAGAAGAAATTTGTTAATTTTTTGAGTTATAATAGAGAGAGCGTAAATATTTTCAATATTTTCATCAATTTTAATAATATTGTAGACAAATTATTTTATTTTAACAGTCATTACAAAGTACAGTCGCAGAAAAAGACGTCAGAAGTTTTAGTACATTCAGGGTAAAAATTGTTAACACATTTGAAAAAAAAACAATGCTATGCTCTGTCAAACTGACGTTTACAGTTTACAATAATTCGATATTCAGATGCATGTATCTTAAGTTATATTAGTAATAGAAGCAATTTGTAAATTATATTAAGTAATAATCGAAAGAACCATTTTTTGTATGTTTATCAATATTAGTATTTTATGTTTTCAGTCATTTCAAGTACAGTCCCAACAAAAAATGTCAGAAGTTTAGATACCTACATGCAAAGAAAAAATTATTTGAAAATTAAAAAGCAAAAAAGGAACATTTTCACCGGAAAGTATCATAAATTCATGGCATTTGATGCTAAAGTAAAGGATTAGAGGAACACTAGGTACTTTATAAAACTGTTAAAATTGAAGGTCGACAATATGCATTTTGTGTTTAACAAAAAAAAATTATATAGAACAATATCGAGTTTGATATTAAATTAAACTACAAAGTGAGCACCAATTTTATAAAATTATTGAAAATGGCGACCAACAATTATTGTCATTTGTTTTTATTAAAAAATCATATCTAGTTTCATATCAAATTCAAGCTCTTTTAATATATGGATAGCGTCAGGCCCCGCTACGCGGGCCTGCGGCTAGGTCGCGCTGCCGAGCGACAAGGAGGATTCGCCCGCTTGGCGGGCTCAAGCTCCGCATCCCCTGAATGTGGGACAATTCGGCACTTCGTGCCTCAATTATAACGATTTTAACATTCAGACTCTACCGCTGCGCGCGACAAGGGGGATTCGCCCGCTTCGCGGGCTTAGGCTCCGCGGACCCTGAATGTGGGACAATTTGGCACTTCGTGTATCAATTATAACGATTTTAACATTCAGACTTTACCGCTGCGCGCGACAAGGGGGATTCGCCCGCTTCGCCTGTCAATGTTTTGTTTATGTGTCCTTGTTAAGTCGCAATCTAAATTCAGTAAAACATTTCGTAACAAATGAATTTGTCAGATGACAAATCCACTTTCGGATTTTGCAACAATTTTAAATGTATAATTATTTAATTGAAAATATTGCGTATGTTAAAGTGACAGCAATCAATATCAAAGTGACAGCAATCAATGTCAAAGTGACATTTAAAATTCAATTTTAATCTAAATGTAAAATTGTATTCATTTGAGACCCGAAATTAATTCATTATGTTACTCGCGAGCGAAGCGAGTGTGAGGCCATATAAACACAGTCCGTGCGGCAGCACGGACCTAGCTGAAGACCCGCGTAGCGGGGCCGATGCTATCTATCTATATATACTAATTAGCTTAATTCACTATACTTTCATCATGTTAGCAACCAAACTTTTTTTTCTTCTACACGTTTTATTGTTGGATCGATTTTAATCAAACTTTTTTTATATTATTAACGGTTATTTTCACTAGTGCCTTTTGTATATTTCATTGTTGTAGGGGCCATAGTTTAAGTGAGAAATTAAAAAAACTCACTCTTTTTTCACTCCTTAGCAACGGGTATTATACTTTGATCGATTGTTTTTTTCATTTGACATATAGGTAGAGGATGTTTTTGACTATATTTTTAATTTGTACCAATATTGTCTATATTAAGAAAGTTATTAAGAAAAAACCGAAAAATGCACGGAACACAGCTGGGAGTATGCCATGGAATTTTTGTGTTTTCTTTTTTATAAAACAAGATTTTTTAGTCATTTCGTGTCAGATTTGATTTGACGTTTCCAATTCGAAATTTTATTTCGATATATTTTTCATAATTGATAAGGAAAGAGTGTTTTGAAAATTTTATTAAATATTTAAAGATGGAACATATGCTTTATGTTTACATATAGGTAGTTATGTTAAATTTGAAATATAATTTTTGAAATTATTTTATTTAATAATGCACTACTGTGAAGTTGCACCATGTTACTATTTATTACTATATTTATGTCATATTTTGACACAAGTTTAAATTTTAATTACAATTAGGTACCTATATATATATATTAAATAGGCGTGGCTAATACTATGTATAATTCGGAGTATTTTACTGACTATTTCTCACATATTAATTAAACCATTCATTTGCTTCAATTTTTAAAATTCTAACCAATGACGTACAAAATATATCGGCAAAAAATGTAAAAATTCTCTAGGGATTGTTCAAGTGACAATTTACAATTCGAGATTTAAAATGCATTTATCTTAAGTAATACAATTAATTGAAGAAATTTGTTAATTTTTTGAGTTATAATAGAGAGAGCGTAAATATTTTCAATATTTTCATCAATTTTAATAATATTTTAGACAAATTATTTTATTTTGACAGTCATTACAAAGTACAGTCGCAGAAAAAGACGGCAGAAGTTTTAGTACATTCAGGGTAAAAATTGTTAACACATTTGAAAAAAACAATGCTGTTCTGTCAAACTGACGTTTATAGTTTACAATAATTCGATATTCAGATGCATGTATCTTAAGTTATATTAGTAATAGAAGCAATTTGTAAATTATATTAAGTAATAATCGAAAGAACCATTTTTTGTATGTTTATCAATATTAGTATTCTATAGTATACATAGATGTTTACAGTCATTTCAAGTATAGTCCCAACAAAAAATGTCAGAAGTTTAGGTACCTACATGCAAAGAAAAAATTATTTGAAAATAAAAAAGCAAAAAAGGAACTTTTTCACCGGAAAGTATCATAAATTCATGGCATTTGATGCTAAAGTAAAGGTTAGAGGAACACTAGGTACTTTATAAAACTGTTAAAATTGAAGGTCGACAATATGCATTTTGTGTTTAACAAAAAAAAATTATATACACTCGAGGAAAATAAAAACGCACCACTTGAAAATGCACCAAAAATTACAAAATTTCAAAGTGCGATATCTCGGCTGCATTTCGACGAAATTGTTAAAAAAAATCCACTCCACTCTCTCCCACCCTTCTAAGAAAAACGAATGTATCTGATGTCCGAAAAAGTCCAACTTTCGCAACTCATACGGGCTGACAAAAAAATCGTGGACCTTATTGGCCAACAGGGTAATAAAGATCAGACTTTTCCTGCAAGGTCCGCAAAATTTCAAGTAATAGGCATCTCCACCATAATCAAAATAAGGAATATTAATAGTAAAAACATAAATTAGATGTCCTGTTATGACTAATAGTGAAGAAAACAAGTTTTTAAATAATTTCATTTAAAAGATATAAATGATGTAAGATTCTATGACGTAGGTAGTACAGGGCGTGGTTTGTTTCGTATGGAACGTTGTTATTGGCCACAAAAATTTTCGCGCGATGAGAACATGAGAAGAAGAGACATGATGCGGCAGAGAACGTAACTACCGTCTCTCATTATTACATTATTCGTGCTTATTTCATTTGTGTTTGATTTCATTTTATACTTTTAACTGCTACAAAATATGTTTTTTGGCATAGCAAGACGACTTTTTAATATGAAATAAATAAATAATTTGTTTTAAGAAAAATGTTAGTGAAACAAACTGATTGAGTGCCACTGGAAGTACCACCGACATCACCACTAAATACCAGACTTTAAAAATTCATATCTCGCTTAATAAGCGGAATTTTTACATCGCGTCTTCACTAATCGTCTTAGTTTCTTATGTAGTTTTGTAAAAAAAAATATAAAAAATACAGTGGAGGAGCCCATTACGACGATTTGGCGCGAAGTTATGAATTTTTGAAAAATAAGACTTTTTCCTTCAAGGTCCACAAAATTTCAAGGATCTACGATGATTTGGCGCGAAGTTATGAATTTTTGAAAAAAAAGTGCCTTTTTGAGGTTTCTGATTTTCATTATCAATTATTTAAAAGTGACTTTAAAATTTTTATTTCTTTAAACACCTTTATTTTTTAGATGTTTTAAGAAATAAACGAATTTGGTGCGAAATCGGACAAATTATGGGCAAAAAGCACAAAAATACCAATTTTTTTCAAAAATTCATAACTTCTTGCCAAATTATCGCACGTACTTGAAATTTTGAGAAAATTGAAGGAAAAAGATTGAACTTTATTGTCCTGTTGGGCAATAAGGTCCACGATTTTTTTTACTCACGCTACAAGTTGCTACAGTTGAACACTTTTCAGTAAAAAACATGTTTTTTTATCCGGGGGTGGCAGGGGGTGGATCGGGTTTGGCGGCAGATTAATTTACAGGGCCGAATAGAGAAACCTTCAACGTTCTCGGAAATCCAAAATTTATTGATTTTCTTGCAAAATTCGCCAAGTTATGGCCAAAAACCTGAAAAAGGCGCTTTTTTTCAAAAATTCATAACTTCGCGCCAAATCGTCGTAATTACTTGAAATTTTGCGGACCTTGCAAGAAAAGCCTGATCTTTATTACCCTGTTGGCCAATAAGGTCCACGATGTTTTTGTCAGACCGTATGAGTTGCCAAAGTTGGACTTTGTTGAACATCAGATACATTCGTTTTTCTTAGAAGGATGGGAGAGGGTGGAGTGGATTTTTTTAAACATTGGCTATCATCACATTAAAGATAAGACTTCAAAAGTTTTCAGAATTCGAAGATTCATTCAATTTCGTCGAAATGCAGACGAGATATCGCACTTTGAAATTTTGTCATTTTTTGTGCATTTTCAAGTGGTGCGTTTTTATTTTCCTCGAGTGTAGAACAATATCTAGTTTGATATTAAATTAAACTACCAAGTGAGCACCAATTTTATAAAATTATTGAAAATGGCGACAAACAATTATTGTCATTTGTTTTTATTAAAAAATCATATCGAGTTTCATATCAAATTCAAGGGCTGGATAAGGGCTACCTAATTAATCAAATTATTTAAAATGGTGGCTGACGATTGGCATTTGTTTTTATTAAAAAAAACAATATCGAGTTTGAGCTAGATGCGGGATAATTAATAAAATTATTTAAAATGGTGGCCGACGATTATCTTTTGTTTTTATAAAAATATGTTAGAATCATACCTATTTGAGTATTATATCAAATTAAATGTAAGGTAAGGGTTGTTCAAAATGGAGACCGACGATCGTCATTTGTTTATACCTATCATAAAATTATTAATATCATATTGATTTTGATATCAAAGTAAAGTTCTTGATAATGAGGACTGATATACACAAAAAGTTATAAATTTGATAGTGAGTGATTAGCTTCTGTGTCACCTAACAATGCACCTAACAATGCACTTTGGCAACAATTTCAGATTATCCGCCATCTTGAAACCAAATGGCGGCTAACTATCTCAAAATGTACTGCACCGATTGCGGTAAAATTTGGTACACTAATAGCTAAGGATCTAACTTATGATATAGATATATTAAAATGTCAGTCCGCCATCTTGAAACAAAATGGCTGACAGATATATCAAAATATACTGTAACTATTGCGTTAAAATTTGGTACAGTAATAGCTAAGAATCTGTCTTAAAACATAGATATATTAAAATGTTAGTCCGCCATCTTGAAACAAAATGGCAGCTAGCTATCTCAAAACGTACTGCACCGATCTGGTTCAAATTTAGTACAGTAACAGCTAAAGATCTAATTTAATATACTATAGGCATATAACAATGTCAGTCCACCATCAAAAACTGGGCTGTAAAAATTAGTACCGGAAAAGTGTTTACGCGGTGAAAAACGAAACAAAAATCTGTGCACAAAAAATTTAAATAAATATCGATCGAGCCTCATATATAATGGATTTATTATCAAAAACTTTGTTTTTACGGGTTCGTTTTTTTCCTTTCAAAATAATAGAATAATTTCAAGTTTTAATGCTCAAATGTTTTACAACTGACTGTTGAATAAAAAACAATGCTACATTGTGTCAAACTGACGTTTACAATTCGAGATTTAAAATGCATTTATCTTAAGTAATAGAATTAATAGAAGAAATTTGTTAATTTTTTGAGTTATAATAGAGAGAGCGTAAATATTTTCAATATTTTCATCAATTTTAATAATATTGTAGACAAATTATTTTATTTTAACAGTCATTACAAAGTACAGTCGCAGAAAAAGACGTCAGAAGTTTTAGTACATTCAGGGTAAAAATTGTTAACACATTTGAAAAAAAAACAATGCTATGCTCTGTCAAACTGACGTTTACAGTTTACAATAATTCGATATTCAGATGCATGTATCTTAAGTTATATTAGTAATAGAAGCAATTTGTAAATTATATTAAGTAATAATCGAAAGAACCATTTTTTGTATGTTTATCAATATTAGTATTTTATGTTTTCAGTCATTTCAAGTACAGTCCCAACAAAAAATGTCAGAAGTTTAGATACCTACATGCAAAGAAAAAATTATTTGAAAATTAAAAAGCAAAAAAGGAACATTTTCACCGGAAAGTATCATAAATTCATGGCATTTGATGCTAAAGTAAAGGATTAGAGGAACACTAGGTACTTTATAAAACTGTTAAAATTGAAGGTCGACAATATGCATTTTGTGTTTAACAAAAAAAAATTATATAGAACAATATCGAGTTTGATATTAAATTAAACTACAAAGTGAGCACCAATTTTATAAAATTATTGAAAATGGCGACCAACAATTATTGTCATTTGTTTTTATTAAAAAATCATATCTAGTTTCATATCAAATTCAAGCTCTTTTAATATATGGATAGCGTCAGGCCCCGCTACGCGGGCCTGCGGCTAGGTCGCGCTGCCGAGCGACAAGGAGGATTCGCCCGCTTGGCGGGCTCAAGCTCCGCATCCCCTGAATGTGGGACAATTCGGCACTTCGTGCCTCAATTATAACGATTTTAACATTCAGACTCTACCGCTGCGCGCGACAAGGGGGATTCGCCCGCTTCGCGGGCTTAGGCTCCGCGGACCCTGAATGTGGGACAATTTGGCACTTCGTGTATCAATTATAACGATTTTAACATTCAGACTTTACCGCTGCGCGCGACAAGGGGGATTCGCCCGCTTCGCCTGTCAATGTTTTGTTTATGTGTCCTTGTTAAGTCGCAATCTAAATTCAGTAAAACATTTCGTAACAAATGAATTTGTCAGATGACAAATCCACTTTCGGATTTTGCAACAATTTTAAATGTATAATTATTTAATTGAAAATATTGCGTATGTTAAAGTGACAGCAATCAATATCAAAGTGACAGCAATCAATGTCAAAGTGACATTTAAAATTCAATTTTAATCTAAATGTAAAATTGTATTCATTTGAGACCCGAAATTAATTCATTATGTTACTCGCGAGCGAAGCGAGTGTGAGGCCATATAAACACAGTCCGTGCGGCAGCACGGACCTAGCTGAAGACCCGCGTAGCGGGGCCGATGCTATCTATCTATCTTATATACTAAAAGGCTTGAGATCATTTTCAGCAGCTTAGCAACCGTTTTTCGACTCGCCTACTGCCTAAACGAGTGAACCGATTTTTATGAACTTTTTTTTATTTGATAGAGGATCATGTGAAGTAGTGCCTTTTGGGTATATGAATATTGTAGATGGCGTGGTAGTCGCAGGGGAGTTGAAAAACAGTGATTTTTTTGACTCCTTGGATACGGGCATTATACGTTATTCGATTGTTTTTTTCATTTGACATATAGGTAGAGGATGAATTTGACTATATTTCTATGCATGTTTCAACCCAATATTGGGTATATTAAGAAAGTTATTAAGAAAAAACTGAAAAATGCACGGAACGCAAATGGGAGCATGCCATGGAAGTTTTGTTTTCTTTTTGATAAAAATGATTTTTTTGTCTACTGTCAGATTTGACGTTTCCAATTTGAAATTTTATTTGGATTTATCTTTTATATTTGATAAGGTAGAAGTATTTTGAAAATTTTATTGAGTATTTAAAGATGGAGCACGCATTATGTTTAGATACTTTTGTATAAATTTGTAATATATTTTTTGAAATTTTTTATTCAACTTAACAATGCACTGTGAAGTTGAATCATATTGTTATTTATTACTGTAGTATTTATAGTAATATATTTTGACCCAAGTGTAAATGTTCAATTAAAATTAGGTATCTATATATCCAATATCCGTGGATAATACTATTTCTCAGTATTTTACTGAAAGTTTTAAATGTCAAATTAATATACAAATTTAACAATGGAGTCCGATAATTGGGATTTTTATCTATTGTACTTGAGTTTTGGTTGAGTTTGAGTTTGTCCTGCCCAAGCCGCCCTTGCGATCTTTATCCTGAATACGCCCATTAACTAACAACTGGACAAGCACGAGACACGACGCGGACTAGAGATGATCTAGATTGTTATTGCACTTGTATCAAGTATCAACTCTGTTTTTACAAAAGTATGTATGGTATTATAATAAGCACCAAGGGGTACAAAATATGGCTTCTATGATCGGCATTTGTTTTTCAATAAAAATTTAATATAATCATGATTGGTATTAAACATTATCGTCTAATGTTGCCCAAAATTATGGCTGTTTACTAAGTATAAATTGCACTCGGTGAGCGGAATTTGTTTTTTCTGAATATGTTTTAAATTATATCGCGATTGATTTCAAATTAAAGGTCATAATAAGGACACAAAATGTACAGTATGGAATAAACTGACTTTCGACAATTTGACTTTTGTTTTTAGTCGGACAAAAAGCATTTTTTCAGTTTTCACAATTTTTTTTTATTTGTTTTTAAAACACTAATGACTACCTACTTGGTATATTCCAATAATCACATCAAAAGACGTCAGAAAATTTAGTACCTACTTATATTACAGTCAGTGAAAATTATAAACATTTTATATTAGCATTTTCCTGTTTTATAGTTTCCTCGGAATTTATCACAAATCCATCGAGTTATATATATTTTTTTAAACTAAAGGGCTAGATGATAACTAATTTTTGTCGCGCGCAGCGGTAGAGTCTAAATGTTAAAATCGTTATAGGTAATTGAGGCACGAAATGCCAAATTGTCCCACATTCAGGGTCCGCGGAGCTTAAGCCCGCGAAGCGGGCAAATCCCCCTTGTCGCGCGCAGCGGTAGAGTCTGAATGTTAAAATCGTTATAATTGAGGCACGAAGTTCCAAATTATCCCACATTCAGAGTCCGCGGAGCTTAAGCCCGCGAAGCGGGCAAATCCCCCTTGTCGCGCGCAGCGGTAGAGTCTGAATGTTAAAATCGTTATAATTGAGGCACGAAGTGCCAAATTGTCCCATATTCAGGATCCGCGGAGCTTAAGCCCGCGAAGCGGGCGAATCCCCCTTGTCGCGCGCAGCGGTAGAGTCTGAATGTTAAAATCGTTATAATTGAGACACGAAGTGCCAAATTGTCCCACATTCAGGGTCCGCGGAGCTTAAGCCCGCGAAGCGGGCGAATTCCCCTTGTCGCGCGCAGTGGTAGAATCTGAATGTTAAAATCGTTATATTTGAGGCACGAAGTGCCAAATTGTCCCACATTCAGAGTCCGCGGAGCTTAAGCCCGCGAAGCGGTCGAATCCCCCTTGTCGCGCGCAGCGGTAGAGTCTGAATGTTAAAATCGTTATAATTGAGGCACGAAGTGCCAAATTGTCCCACATTCAGGATCCGCAGAGCTTAAGCCCGCGAAGCGAGCGAATCACCCTTGTCACGCGCAGCGGTAGAGTCTGACTGTTAAAATCGTTATAATTGAGGCACGAAGTGCCAAATTGTCCCAAATTCAGGGTCCGCGGAGCTTAAGCCTGCGAAGCGGGCGGATCCCCCTTGTCGCGCACAGCGGTAGAGTCTGAATGTTAAAATCGTTAAAATTGAGGCACGAAGTGCCAAATTGTCCCACATTCAGGGTCCGCGGAGCTTAAGCCCGCGAAGCGGGCGAATCCTCCTTGTCGCGCGCAGCGGTAGAGTCTGAATGTTAAAATCGTTATAATTGAGGCACGAAGTGCCGAATTGTCCCACATTCAGAGCCCGCGAACAAGGCGAATCCTCCTTGTCACGCGGCAGCGGTTGAGTCTGAATGTTAAAATCGTTATAATTGAGGCACGAAGTGCCAAATTGTCCCACATTCAGGATCCGCGGAGCTTAAGCCCGCGATGCGGGCAAATTTCCCTTGTCGCGCGCAGCGGTAGAGTCTGAATGTTAAAATCGTTATAATTGAGGCACGAAGTGTGGGTGTGTGTGGGTGTGTGTCCCACATTCAGGGTCCACGGAGCTTAAGCCCGCGAAGCGGGCGGATCCCCCTTGTCGCGCACAGTGGTAGAGTCTGAATGTTAAATTCGTTAAAATTGAGGCACGAAGTGCCAAATTGTCCCACATTCAGGGTCCGCGGAGCTTAAGCCCGCGAAGTGGGCGAATCCTCCTTGTCGCGCGCAGCGGTAGAGTCTGAATGTTAAAATCGTTATAATTGAGGCACGAAGTGCCGAATTGTCTCACATTCAGAGTCCGCGGAGCTTAAGCCCGCGAAGCGGGCGAATTCCCCTTGTCGCGCGGCAGCGGTAGAGTCTAAATTATGTTAAAATCGTTATAATTGAGGCACGAAGTGCCGAATTGTCCCACATTCAGAGCCCGCGAAGCAGGCGAATCCTCCTTGTCGCGCGCAGCTGTAGAGTCTGAATGTTAAAATCGTTATAATTGAGGCACGAAGTGCCAAATTGTCCCACATTCAGGGTCCGCGGAGCTTAAGCCCGCGATGCGGGCGAATTTCCCTTGTCGCGCGCAGCGGTAGAGTCTGAATGTTAAAATCGTTATAATTGAGGCACGAAGTGCCGAATTGTCTCACATTCAGAGTCCGCGGAGCTTAAGCCCGCGAAGCGGGCGAAGTCCCCTTGTCGCGCGGCAGCGGTAGAGTCTAAATTATGTTAAAATCGTTATAATTGAGGCACGAAGTGCCGAGTAGTCCCACATTCAGAGCCCGCGAAGTAGGCGAATCCCCCTTGTCGCGCGGCAGCGCGACCTAGCCGAAGGCCCGCGTAGCGGGGCCTGACGCTAGTATATACTAATTAGCTTAATTCACTATACTTTCATCATGTTAGCAACCAAACTTTTTTTTCTTCTACACGTTTTATTGTTGGATCGATTTTAATCAAACTTTTTTTATATTATTAACGGTTATTTTCACTAGTGCCTTTTGTATATTTCATTGTTGTAGGGGCCATAGTTTAAGTGAGAAATTAAAAAAACTCACTCTTTTTTCACTCCTTAGCAACGGGTATTATACTTTGATCGATTGTTTTTTTCATTTGACATATAGGTAGAGGATGTTTTTGACTATATTTTTAATACATGTTTTGTACCAATATTGTCTATATTAAGAAAGTTATTAAGAAAAAACCGACAAATGCACGGAACACAGCTGGGAGTATGCCATGGAATTTTTGTGTTTTCTTTTTTATAAAACAAGATTTTTTAGTCATTTCGTGTCAGATTTGATTTGACGTTTCCAATTCGAAATTTTATTTCGATATATTTTTCATAATTGATAAGGAAAGAGTGTTTTGAAAATTTTATTAAATATTTAAAGATGGAACATATGCTTTATGTTTACATATAGGTAGTTATGTTAAATTTGAAATATAATTTTTGAAATTATTTTATTTAATAATGCACTACTGTGAAGTTGCACCATGTTACTATTTATTACTATATTTATGTCATATTTTGACACAAGTTCAAATTTTAATTACAATTAGGTACCTATATATATATATATATATATATATATATATATATATTAAATAGGCGTGGCTAATACTATGTATAATTCGGAGTATTTTACTGACTATTTCTCACATATTAATTAAACCATTCATTTGCTTCAATTTTTAAAATTCTAACCAATGACGTACAAAATATATCGGCAAAAAATGTAAAAATTCTCTAGGGATTGTTCAAGTGACAATTTACAATTCGAGATTTAAAATGCATTTATCTTAAGTAATACAATTAATTGAAGAAATTTGTTAATTTTTTGAGTTATAATAGAGAGAGCGTAAATATTTTCAATATTTTCATCAATTTTAATAATATTTTAGACAAATTATTTTATTTTGACAGTCATTACAAAGTACAGTCGCAGAAAAAGACGGCAGAAGTTTTAGTACATTCAGGGTAAAAATTGTTAACACATTTGAAAAAAACAATGCTGTTCTGTCAAACTGACGTTTATAGTTTACAATAATTCGATATTCAGATGCATGTATCTTAAGTTATATTAGTAATAGAAGCAATTTGTAAATTATATTAAGTAATAATCGAAAGAACCATTTTTTGTATGTTTATCAATATTAGTATTTTATAGTATATATAGATGTTTACAGTCATTTCAAGTATAGTCCCAACAAAAAATGTCAGAAGTTTAGGTACCTACATGCAAAGAAAAAATTATTTGAAAATAAAAAAGCAAAAAAGGAACTTTTTCACCGGAAAGTATCATAAATTCATGGCATTTGATGCTAAAGTAAAGGTTAGAGGAACACTAGGTACTTTATAAAACTGTTAAAATTGAAGGTCGACAATATACATTTTGTGTTTAACAAAAAAAAATTATATACACTCGAGGCAAATAAAAACGCACCACTTGAAAATGCACCAAAAATTACAAAATTTCAAAGTGCGATATCTCAGCTGCATTTCGACGAAATTGTTAAAAAAAATCCACTCCACTCTCTCCCACCCTTCTAAGAAAAACGAATGTATCTGATGTCCGAAAAAGTCCAACTTTCGCAACTCATACGGGCTGACAAAAAAATCGTGGACCTTATTGGCCAACAGGGTAATAAAGATCAGACTTTTCCTGCAAGGTCCGCAAAATTTCAAGTAATAGGCATCTCCACCATAATCAAAATAAGGAATATTAATAGTAAAAACATAAATTAGATGTCCTGTTATGACTAATAGTGAAGAAAACAAGTTTTTAAATAATTTCATTTAAAAGATATAAATTATGTAAGATTCTATGACGTAGGTAGTACAGGGCGTGGTTTGTTTCGTATGGAACGTTGTTATTGGCCACAAAAATTTTCGCGCGATGAGAACATGAGAAGAAGAGACATGATGCGGCAGAGAACGTAACTACCGTCTCTCATTATTACATTATTCGTGCTTATTTCATTTGTGTTTGATTTCATTTTATACTTTTAACTGCTACAAAATATGTTTTTTGGCATAGCAAGACGACTTTTTAATATGAAATAAATAAATAATTTGTTTTAAGAAAAATGTTAGTGAAACAAACTGATTGAGTGCCACTGGAAGTACCACCGACATCACCACTAAATACCAGACTTTAAAAATTCATATCTCGCTTAATAAGCGGAATTTTTACATCGCGTCTTCACTAATCGTCTTAGTTTCTTATGTAGTTTTGTAAAAAAAAAATATAAAAAATACAGTGGAGGAGCCCATTACGACGATTTGGCGCGAAGTTATGAATTTTTGAAAAATAAGACTTTTTCCTTCAAGGTCCACAAAATTTCAAGGATCTACGATGATTTGGCGCGAAGTTATGAATTTTTGAAAAAAAAGTGCCTTTTTGAGGTTTCTGATTTTCATTATCAATTATTTAAAAGTGACTTTAAAATTTTTATTTCTTTAAACACCTTTATTTTTTAGATATTTTAAGAAATAAACGAATTTGGTGCGAAATCGGACAAATTATGGGCAAAAAGCACAAAAATACCAATTTTTTTCAAAAATTCATAACTTCGTGCCAAATTATCGCACGTACTTGAAATTTTGAGAAAATTGAAGGAAAAAGATTTAACTATATTGTCCTGTTGGGCAATAAGGTCCACGATTTTTTTTACTCACGATACAAGTTGCTACAGTTGAACATTTTTCAGTAAAAACATGTTTTTTATCCGGGGGTGGCAGGGGGTGGATCGGATTTGGCGGCAGATTAATTTACAGGGCCGAATAGAGAAACCTTCAACGTTCTCGGAAATCCAAAATTTATTGATTTTATTGCAAAATTCGCCAAGTTATGGCCAAAAACCTGAAAAAGGCGCTTTTTTTCAAAAATTCATAACTTCGCGCCAAATCGTCGTAATTACTTGAAATTTTGCGGACCTTGCAAGAAAAGCCTGATCTTTATTACCCTGTTGGCCAATAAGGTCCACGATGTTTTTGTCAGACCGTATGAGTTGCCAAAGTTGGACTTTTTTGAACATCAGATACATTCGTTTTTCTTAGAAGGATGGGAGAGGGTGGAGTGGATTTTTTTAAACATTGGCTATCATCACATTAAAGATAAAACTTCAAAAGTTTTCAGAATTCGAAGATTCATTCAATTTCGTCGAAATGCAAACAAGATATCGCACTTTGAAATTTTGTCATTTTTTGTGCATTTTCAAGTGGTGCGTTTTTATTTTCCTCGAGTGTAGAACAATATCTAGTTTGATATTAAATTAAACTACCAAGTGAGCACCAATTTTATAAAATTATTGAAAATGGCGACAAACAATTATTGTCATTTGTTTTTATTAAAAAATCATATCGAGTTTCATATCAAATTCAAGGGCTGGATAAGGGCTACCTAATTAATCAAATTATTTAAAATGGTGGCTGACGATTGGCATTTGTTTTTATTAAAAAAAACAATATCGAGTTTGAGCTAGATGCGGGATAATTAATAAAATTATTTAAAATGGTGGCCGACGATTATCTTTTGTTTTTATAAAAATATGTTAGAATCATACCTATTTGAGTATTATATCAAATTAAATGTAAGGTAAGGGTTGTTCAAAATGGAGACCGACGATCGTCATTTGTTTATACCTATCATAAAATTATTAATATCATTTTTGATATCAAAGTAAAGTTCTTGATAATGAGGACTGATATACACAAAAAGTTATAAATTTGATAGTGAGTGATTAGCTTCTGTGTCACCTAACAATGCACCTAACAATGCACTTTGACAACAATTTCAGATTATCCGCCATCTTGAAACCAAATGGCGGCTAACTATCTCAAAATGTACTGCACCGATTGCGGTAAAATTTGGTACACTAATAGCTAAGGATCTAACTTATGATATAGATATATTAAAATGTCAGTCCGCCATCTTGAAACAAAATGGCTGACAGATATATCAAAATATACTGTAACTATTGCGTTAAAATTTGGTACAGTAATAGCTAAGAATCTGTCTTAAAACATAGATATATTAAAATGTTAGTCCGCCATCTTGAAACAAAATGGCAGCTAGCTATCTCAAAACGTACTGCACCGATCTGGTTCAAATTTAGTACAGTAACAGCTAAAGATCTAATTTAATATACTATAGGCATATAACAATGTCAGTCCACCATCAAAAACTGGGCTGTAAAAATTAGTACCGGAAAAGTGTTTACGCGGTGAAAAACGAAACAAAAATCTGTGCACAAAAAATTTAAATAAATATCGATCGAGCCTCATATATAATGGATTTATTATCAAAAACTTTGTTTTTACGGGTTCGTTTTTTTCCTTTCAAAATAATAGAATAATTTCAAGTTTGAATGCTCAAATGTTTTACAACTGACTGTTGAATAAAAAACAATGCTACATTGTGTCAAACTGACGTTTACAATTCGAGATTTAAAATGCATTTATCTTAAGTAATAGTATTAATAGAAGAAATTTGTTAATTTTTTGAGTTATAATAGAGAGAGCGTAAATATTTTCAATATTTTCATCAATTTTAATAATATTGTAGACAAATTATTTTATTTTAACAGTTATTACAAAGTACAGTCGCAGAAAAAGACGTCAGAAGTTTTAGTACATTCAGGGTAAAAATTGTTAACACATTTGAAAAAAAAACAATGCTATGCTCTGTCAAACTGACGTTTACAGTTTACAATAATTCGATATTCAGATGCATGTATCTTAAATTATATTAGTAATAGAAGCAATTTGTAAATTATATTAAGTAATAATCGAAAGAACCATTTTTTGTATGTTTATCAATATTAGTATTTTATGTTTTCAGTCATTTCAAGTACAGTCCCAACAAAAAATGTCAGAAGTTTAGATACCTACATGCAAAGAAAAAATTATTTGAAAATTAAAAAGCAAAAAAGGAACATTTTCACCGGAAAGTATCATAAATTCATGGCATTTGATGCTAAAGTAAAGGATTAGAGGAACACTAGGTACTTTATAAAACTGTTAAAATTGAAGGTCGACAATATGCATTTTGTGTTTAAGAAAAAAAAATTATATAGAACAATATCGAGTTTGATATTAAATTAAACTACAAAGTGAGCACCAATTTTATAAAATTATTGAAAATGGCGACCAACAATTATTGTCATTTGTTTTTATTAAAAAATCATATCTAGTTTCATATCAAATTCAAGCTCTTTTAATATATGGATAGCGTCAGGCCCCGCTACGCGGGCCTGCGGTTAGGTCGCGCTGCCGAGCGACAAGGAGGATTCGCCCGCTTGGCGGGCTCAAGCTCCGCATCCCCTGAATGTGGGACAATTCGGCACTTCGTGCCTCAATTATAACGATTTTAACATTCAGACTCTACCGCTGCGCGCGACAAGGGGGATTCGCCCGCTTCGCGGGCTTAGGCTCCGCGGACCCTGAATGTGGGACAATTTGGCACTTCGTGTATCAATTATAACGATTTTAACATTCAGACTTTACCGCTGCGCGCGACAAGGGGGATTCGCCCGCTTCGCCTGTCAATGTTTTGTTTATGTGTCCTTGTTAAGTCGCAATCTAAATTCAGTAAAACATTTCGTAACAAATGAATTTGTCAGATGACAAATCCACTTTCGGATTTTGCAACAATTTTAAATGTATAATTATTTAATTGAAAATATTGCGTATGTTAAAGTGACAGCAATCAATATCAAAGTGACAGCAATCAATGTCAAAGTGACATTTAAAATTCAATTTTAATCTAAATGTAAAATTGTATTCATTTGAGACCCGAAATTAATTCATCATGTTACTCGCGAGCGAAGCGAGTGTGAGGCCATATAAACACAGTCCGTGCGGCAGCACGGACCTAGCTGAAGACCCGCGTAGCGGGGCCGATGCTATCTATCTATATATACTAATTAGCTTAATTCACTATACTTTCATCATGTTAGCAACCAAACTTTTTTTTCTTCTACACGTTTTATTGTTGGATCGATTTTAATCAAACTTTTTTTATATTATTAACGGTTATTTTCACTAGTGCCTTTTGTATATTTCATTGTTGTAGGGGCCATAGTTTAAGTGAGAAATTAAAAAAACTCACTCTTTTTTCACTCCTTAGCAACGGGTATTATACTTTGATCGATTGTTTTTTTCATTTGACATATAGGTAGAGGATGTTTTTGACTATATTTTTAATACATGTTTTGTACCAATATTGTCTATATTAAGAAAGTTATTAAGAAAAAACCGACAAATGCACGGAACACAGCTGGGAGTATGCCATGGAATTTTTGTGTTTTCTTTTTTATAAAACAAGATTTTTTAGTCATTTCGTGTCAGATTTGATTTGACGTTTCCAATTCGAAATTTTATTTCGATATATTTTTCATAATTGATAAGGAAAGAGTGTTTTGAAAATTTTATTAAATATTTAAAGATGGAACATATGCTTTATGTTTACATATAGGTAGTTATGTTAAATTTGAAATATAATTTTTGAAATTATTTTATTTAATAATGCACTACTGTGAAGTTGCACCATGTTACTATTTATTACTATATTTATGTCATATTTTGACACAAGTTTAAATTTTAATTACAATTAGGTACCTATATATATATATATATATATATATATATATATATATATATATATATATTAAATAGGCGTGGCTAATACTATGTATAATTCGGAGTATTTTACTGACTATTTCTCACATATTAATTAAACCATTCATTTGCTTCAATTTTTAAAATTCTAACCAATGACGTACAAAATATATCGGCAAAAAATGTAAAAATTCTCTAGGGATTGTTCAAGTGACAATTTACAATTCGAGATTTAAAATGCATTTATCTTAAGTAATACAATTAATTGAAGAAATTTGTTAATTTTTTGAGTTATAATAGAGAGAGCGTAAATATTTTCAATATTTTCATCAATTTTAATAATATTTTAGACAAATTATTTTATTTTGACAGTCATTACAAAGTACAGTCGCAGAAAAAGACGGCAGAAGTTTTAGTACATTCAGGGTAAAAATTGTTAACACATTTGAAAAAAACAATGCTGTTCTGTCAAACTGACGTTTATAGTTTACAATAATTCGATATTCAGATGCATGTATCTTAAGTTATATTAGTAATAGAAGCAATTTGTAAATTATATTAAGTAATAATCGAAAGAACCATTTTTTGTATGTTTATCAATATTAGTATTTTATAGTATATATAGATGTTTACAGTCATTTCAAGTATAGTCCCAACAAAAAATGTCAGAAGTTTAGGTACCTACATGCAAAGAAAAAATTATTTGAAAATAAAAAAGCAAAAAAGGAACTTTTTCACCGGAAAGTATCATAAATTCATGGCATTTGATGCTAAAGTAAAGGTTAGAGGAACACTAGGTACTTTATAAAACTGTTAAAATTGAAGGTCGACAATATGCATTTTGTGTTTAACAAAAAAAAATTATATACACTCGAGGAAAATAAAAACGCACCACTTGAAAATGCACCAAAAATTACAAAATTTCAAAGTGCGATATCTCGGCTGCATTTCGACGAAATTGTTAAAAAAAATCCACTCCACTCTCTCCCACCCTTCTAAGAAAAACGAATGTATCTGATGTCCGAAAAAGTCCAACTTTCGCAACTCATACGGGCTGACAAAAAAATCGTGGACCTTATTGGCCAACAGGG
The DNA here is from genome assembly GCA_947534325.1 of Agonum fuliginosum. NCBI lineage: Eukaryota > Metazoa > Arthropoda > Insecta > Coleoptera > Carabidae > Agonum > Agonum fuliginosum. The sequence goes on along the minus strand of OX384029.1, from coordinate 23,352,896 downwards.
TAATAAAGATCAGACTTTTCCTGCAAGGTCCGCAAAATTTCAAGTAATAGGCATCTCCACCATAATCAAAATAAGGAATATTAATAGTAAAAACATAAATTAGATGTCCTGTTATGACTAATAGTGAAGAAAACAAGTTTTTAAATAATTTCATTTAAAAGATATAAATTATGTAAGATTCTATGACGTAGGTAGTACAGGGCGTGGTTTGTTTCGTATGGAACGTTGTTATTGGCCACAAAAATTTTCGCGCGATGAGAACATGAGAAGAAGAGACATGATGCGGCAGAGAACGTAACTACCGTCTCTCATTATTACATTATTCGTGCTTATTTCATTTGTGTTTGATTTCATTTTATACTTTTAACTGCTACAAAATATGTTTTTTGGCATAGCAAGACGACTTTTTAATATGAAATAAATAAATAATTTGTTTTAAGAAAAATGTTAGTGAAACAAACTGATTGAGTGCCACTGGAAGTACCACCGACATCACCACTAAATACCAGACTTTAAAAATTCATATCTCGCTTAATAAGCGGAATTTTTACATCGCGTCTTCACTAATCGTCTTAGTTTCTTATGTAGTTTTGTAAAAAAAAATATAAAAAATACAGTGGAGGAGCCCATTACGACGATTTGGCGCGAAGTTATGAATTTTTGAAAAATAAGACTTTTTCCTTCAAGGTCCACAAAATTTCAAGGATCTACGATGATTTGGCGCGAAGTTATGAATTTTTGAAAAAAAAGTGCCTTTTTGAGGTTTCTGATTTTCATTATCAATTATTTAAAAGTGACTTTAAAATTTTTATTTCTTTAAACACCTTTATTTTTTAGATGTTTTAAGAAATAAACGAATTTGGTGCGAAATCGGACAAATTATGGGCAAAAAGCACAAAAATACCAATTTTTTTCAAAAATTCATAACTTCGTGCCAAATTATCGCACGTACTTGAAATTTTGAGAAAATTGAAGGAAAAAGATTTAACTATATTGTCCTGTTGGGCAATAAGGTCCACGATTTTTTTTACTCACGATACAAGTTGCTACAGTTGAACATTTTTCAGTAAAAACATGTTTTTTATCCGGGGGTGGCAGGGGGTGGATCGGATTTGGCGGCAGATTAATTTACAGGGCCGAATAGAGAAACCTTCAACGTTCTCGGAAATCCAAAATTTATTGATTTTATTGCAAAATTCGCCAAGTTATGGCCAAAAACCTGAAAAAGGCGCTTTTTTTCAAAAATTCATAACTTCGCGCCAAATCGTCGTAATTACTTGAAATTTTGCGGACCTTGCAAGAAAAGCCTGATCTTTATTACCCTGTTGGCCAATAAGGTCCACGATGTTTTTGTCAGACCGTATGAGTTGCCAAAGTTGGACTTTTTTGAACATCAGATACATTCGTTTTTCTTAGAAGGATGGGAGAGGGTGGAGTGGATTTTTTTAAACATTGGCTATCATCACATTAAAGATAAAACTTCAAAAGTTTTCAGAATTCGAAGATTCATTCAATTTCGTCGAAATGCAAACAAGATATCGCACTTTGAAATTTTGTCATTTTTTGTGCATTTTCAAGTGGTGCGTTTTTATTTTCCTCGAGTGTAGAACAATATCTAGTTTGATATTAAATTAAACTACCAAGTGAGCACCAATTTTATAAAATTATTGAAAATGGCGACAAACAATTATTGTCATTTGTTTTTATTAAAAAATCATATCGAGTTTCATATCAAATTCAAGGGCTGGATAAGGGCTACCTAATTAATCAAATTATTTAAAATGGTGGCTGACGATTGGCATTTGTTTTTATTAAAAAAAACAATATCGAGTTTGAGCTAGATGCGGGATAATTAATAAAATTATTTAAAATGGTGGCCGACGATTATCTTTTGTTTTTATAAAAATATGTTAGAATCATACCTATTTGAGTATTATATCAAATTAAATGTAAGGTAAGGGTTGTTCAAAATGGAGACCGACGATCGTCATTTGTTTATACCTATCATAAAATTATTAATATCATTTTTGATATCAAAGTAAAGTTCTTGATAATGAGGACTGATATACACAAAAAGTTATAAATTTGATAGTGAGTGATTAGCTTCTGTGTCACCTAACAATGCACCTAACAATGCACTTTGACAACAATTTCAGATTATCCGCCATCTTGAAACCAAATGGCGGCTAACTATCTCAAAATGTACTGCACCGATTGCGGTAAAATTTGGTACACTAATAGCTAAGGATCTAACTTATGATATAGATATATTAAAATGTCAGTCCGCCATCTTGAAACAAAATGGCTGACAGATATATCAAAATATACTGTAACTATTGCGTTAAAATTTCGTACAGTAATAGCTAAGAATCTGTCTTAAAACATAGATATATTAAAATGTTAGTCCGCCATCTTGAAACAAAATGGCAGCTAGCTATCTCAAAACGTACTGCACCGATCTGGTTCAAATTTAGTACAGTAACAGCTAAAGATCTAATTTAATATACTATAGGCATATAACAATGTCAGTCCACCATCAAAAACTGGGCTGTAAAAATTAGTACCGGAAAAGTGTTTACGCGGTGAAAAACGAAACAAAAATCTGTGCACAAAAAATTTAAATAAATATCGATCGAGCCTCATATATAATGGATTTATTATCAAAAACTTTGTTTTTACGGGTTCGTTTTTTTCCTTTCAAAATAATAGAATAATTTCAAGTTTGATATCAAATTAAAGGTTTTCATAAGGTACAATATTGTTCAAGATGACGATCGACAATCGTCTTTTGTTTTTAGTTGGATAACCAGGATATTAATTTAATTACACATATTATGTTATTTTATTCTAAAATTTTAATGGCATAAATATAATTTATACTGAAGAAGGAAGATGAATAATATGAAGTTGTAATTAAATAATTATAATTTCATCATACAATTTTTTTCGGTATAGTCTAAATGTTATAATCGTTATAATTGAAGCACGAAGTGCCAAATTGTCCCACATTCAGAGTCCGCAGAGCTTGAGCCCGCGAAGCGGGCGAATCCCTCTTGTCGCGCGCAGCGGTAAAGTCTGAATGTTAAAATCGTTATAATTGACACACGAAGTGCCAAATTGTCCCACATTCAGGGTCCGCGGAGCCTAAGCCCGCGAAGAGGGCGCGAATCCCCCTTGTCGCGCGCAGCGGTAGAGTCTGAATGTTAAAATCGTTATAATTGAGGCACGAAGTGCCGAAATGTCTCACATTCAGGGGCTGCGGAGCTGCCGCGCGACATAGCCGAAGGCCCACGTAGCGGGGCCTGACGCTATCCATATATTAAAAAAACTTGTGTTCACTATATTTCTTTCAAGTTGAAACTTTTCAGAACGTCTACAAGTTAAATGGTTAAATGGTTTAAGCGATTTTTATGAATTTTTTTTTAATAAAATAGATATTTATTTAGACTATATTCTTACATATGTTTTGGATTTTTTTTTCATAATGTATGAGAAATTTTTTAAAAACATGCATTTTTTGGCCATTTTCATATTAGATTGAGCTATCCATGTAATTTTTAAGATGAATAACGAAAGTTGGTGGTTTGACAGTTGTTATTTTATTACTAGACAGGATGATAATACACCATGTTTATCATGATTTTGAAATTAATGTAAGTACCTAACCTATATAACTTAAGTGAAGATGTGTTTATTTACTTTTTTAATAGTTCAAAAATTGTGTATTTAAAAATTTAAAAATTTTTGACGTAAAAATGCACTCTGAAGTTATCTACCTATAATAAAAATAATGTCAAAAAATATTTTCAGTCAAAATGACATTTTCCAAGTATGGAAATAAATATTATAGAAAATAAAAAGTAAGGCAGTTCAGTATGCCATGTAAACTATATAACCCGTTTATATAACAGCGATGGTCAAGTTAACATTGTTCATGATTGACATGATATTAGCGCCAAGTATTTTTTCGTACAACAATTAATTTTTAAATTAAAACAAACCACGCTGTCCTAAGTAACGAAAATGTTTTGTTTATGTATCCTTGTTAAGTCGCAATCTAAATTCAGTAAAACATTTTGTAACAAATGAATTTGTCAGATGACAAATCCACTTTCGGATTATGCAACAATTTTAAATGTATAATTATTTAATTGAAAATATTGCGTATGCCAAAGTGACAGCAATCAATATCAAAGTGACATTTAAAATTCAATTTTAATCTAAATGTAAAATTGGATTCATTTGAGGTCCGAAATTAATTCGTTATGTAACTCGCGAGCGAAGCGAGTGTGAGGCCATATAAACACAGTCCGTGCGGTAGCACGGACCTAGCCGAAAGACCCGCGTAGCGGGGCCTGACGCTAGTATATACTAATTAGTCTATATATACTAATTAGCTTAATTCACTATACTTTCATCATGTTAGCAACCAAACTTTTTTTTCTTCTACACGTTTTATTGTTGGATCGATTTTAATCAAACTTTTTTTATATTAATAAGGATTATTTTCACTAGTGCCTTTTGTATATTTCATTATTGTAGGGGCCATAGTTTCAGTGAGAAATGAAAACGGGTATTATACTTTATTTGATTGTTTTTTTCATTTGACATATAGGTAGAGGATGTTTTTGACTATATTTTTAATACATGTTTTGTACCAATATTGTCTATATTAACAAAGTTATTAAGAAAAAACCGAAAAATGCACGGAACACAGCTGGGAGTATGCCATGGAATTTTTGTGTTTTCTTTTTTATAAAACAAGATTTTTTTTGTCAATTCGTGTCAGATTTGATTTGACGTTTCCAATTCGAAATTTTATTTCGATATATTTTTCATAATTGATAAGGTAAGAGTGTTTTGAAAATTTTATTAAATATTTAAAGATGGAACATATGCGTTATGTTTACATATAGGTATTTATGTTAAATTTGAAATATAATTTTTTAAATTATTTTATTTAATAACAATGCACTACTGTGAAGTTGCATCATGTTACTATTTATTACTATATTTATGTCATATTTTGACACAAGTTTAAATTTTAATTACAATTAGGTACCTATATATATTAAATATGTGTGGCTAATACTATGTATAATTCGGAGTATTTTACTGACTATTTCCCACATATTAATTAAACCATTCATTTGCTTCAATTTTTAAAATTCTAACCAATGACGTACAAAATATATTGGCAAAAAATGTAAAAATTCCCTAGGGATTGTTCAAGTGACAATTTACCCGTCATACATAGCTATGACAATTTTATTGATTTTAATTAAAATTAAAAGTGTCAAATGAACCTTTACGTCACTCGGGGGAGGAAAGCAGTGTTTTCCTCTTGCTAATGGAGGGAGGGAAGCGCGTTTTCCCTCCCGCTCGGGAGAACCGTACTTGCTTTCCTCCCGAGCGGGAGGAAAACACTGTTTTCTTCCCGGTACTGGCGGGAGGAAAACATTGCAAGAAAGGTGATTTCGAGGCCCTCGTGACGTAAAATATTGTGTGTCCCACGGGAGGGAAGGCTATTCCTCCCTTGGGCGAAGCCGGCGCCCTCCCTCGGGCCGCCGCTTGGCTCGCGGGAGTAATAGCAATTACTCCCTTGGGCGAAGCCGGCGCCCTCGCTCGGACTCGCCTGCGGCTCGGGTCGCCGCTTCGCCCGCGGGAGTAATAGCTATTACACCCTTGAGCGAAGCCGGCGCCCTCGCTCGGACTGCCGCTTCGCCCGCGGGAGTAATAGCACGCTTCCCTCCCTAGGTGCACAAAATACTATTTTGTGACAACTTCTTACGATGAAATAAAAAATATATCAAATAGAACACAAAAAAATACAGTTACGTCAAAAACCTTAGTTTGGAACCAATTAATAATGAACTTGTGAAACGAAAGAAACTAAAATAAAATTTTGACACTCAAAGGTTAGTATAAAAATTGAATGTCAAACTAAACAACCGTTTCGGCTCAATAAATTAGTCTTGATTTAAAAACACGAAAACCCACGACTAATAATTATTCTAATCGGTCTGCAGCAGTGTCAAATTTTGCTTACTCCGGCATTAGAAAACATTTAATAATAAAAATATTAGGACACTCCAACGTAAATTTATTAGTTCATATTTTATGTCTGTTTATTTAGAAATAGTCGTAACAAAATATATCTCGTGTCTCATTATTTTGCAGGTAAAATTATTTCTTAAGAATGTTGCTTATAGGTAACATTCCTCGACAAATTCAATGATAAAATCCCTCGCCAGGCTTTGGTAACTTAGATTGCAAGCACTCGGCCGTTATTTATAGTACTCAATTAGTCAATAGATGTCGCTATTGACAGTTAGCAGCCATGAATGATAACAAAATTATCTATTTTATCAACTTTACCAACAGTAGTTGGCAGCTATGAAACTAGTTGACATTAGAACATTTGAACAGTTCCATTGTTACCATTATTATGATCCACCACATCTCCTCAAATGCATGAGGAATAATTAATCAAATACGATTTAAAATTTACAATTGACGGGGCAGAAATGACGGCAAAGTGGCAACCAGGCGCGGATACAAGGAGTGGGGGGGGTAACGGGGTAATTACCCCCCCCCCCCCCAAGCATCCTAAAGTTAGAACTTAAAATCGAATACTATTCCAGTTTCTACTTAAGTTAATACTATTTTAACTTACGTGGAAGTAAAAATTAAGTTTTAATTTATTTTTAAGAACTTCATCTGGATCCGCCCTTGGTGGCAACACATTGTCGATGTTTACGAAGAGGACACCGAGGAAGAATATTTTTTGCTGATGTAATGTATTTCGAAATTTAAATTTATATTACACACATTTATTGTAAATATAAATAATTTTCAACATATTTTATGTGAAATACAATTTCAAGAAAATAATTGTGGTACAATAAATGTATGTAATAAAAATTTTAATATCGAAATACATTAAATCAGCAAACACTTTGAAATATTTTTGTTGTTAAACGGGTTGCATTTTTTACTCTTTAGTTCCAAATTACAACCGCTAGGAGTAGCGTTCAACCTAGTATCATAGGAGATTCCTGTCTAAATATATCTCTTGTCTATGTCCCTCGCCTTCAACTAGGGATTTTGATCATGTCATTTGTCTCGAAATGTTACCAAGCAACAATCTTTTGAAATAAATTTTGCCAGCAAAATAATGGTCCCTTGATATATTACTATTTAAAACTTTAAATGTCAAATTAATTAACAAATTTAACTAACGTGTTAAAAATGGCGTCCGACCTACTGGGATCTCAGGGACGTAATTAGGATTTTTTTAGGTGGGCTAAGGGTGTGCCAGTAAAACATTAAAGTGGGCCGTACTTTTTATAGTAAAATTTTTGTTTTTGAAAAATATAGATATTCGCTAGGTGCACGACGACAATGCCACCTAGCGTTTACAATTTTGTTGGCTCTGTCAATGTTGTGTCACAGGATAGTCTTGGGGGAAATGTGAAAAAATCCAATAATTGTACATTACTTTGCTATTATTCAATTTGGTTTTGAAGATAGTGAATAGAAGAAACTTTTTTCTCGTTGGAATACAGAAAAATTAATATATTTTACAAAATATGTATTTATGTGACAAGTAAGGAAACGAAAGTAGAGTTTATATAATATAAAATTTGCAGGACGACGTATAGCAGAGTTCTGTAAACACATAATGAAGGTAACTACCGAGATTCCTCAGGTGTTACATACAATATTTTTCTTCTTTCGTTTTGAAGAAGTGAAATTTTTTGAAAATATGAAATTTTGACATTTGCATGACAAATTAGGTTATCTACAAACGACGGTTTTATTCGAGTTTTTAAAAATTTGAACTGCATAAAATGTGCGATTGCAAACCAAATCCATTTGATATTTAAGTTTCCTTTCAATGTAGTCTATAATTTTTGAATAAATAATGTAGTTATATTATGTGATCTTTTTCATCATTATCGGCGTAACAGCACTTAACGAGCCTAAGCCTCAACGCCTCGAGTACCGTATTAGTACTCGTTTCGTAACTGATTCATCTTGGTGCAGCCAGAATCTCAATTCGTGCGACGGTCTTTGAATTTTGAAAGCCAAAACGGCATTGGAGATATTCTTTCGCAACCAACTTTCGCTGTTGGAAATCTGTAAAACTTAAATTTTACTATTTCTACCAGTTAGTAGGCAGCAATTAACATCAGAAAAACTGTCATGACCCATTTAATTTTATTTGTAAATCGAATAAACACACAGGGACAGATTTGACATTTGAGAGATAGCCAACATTAGTGCTAAGTTAGTCCGCATCAAGCGCGTTGATCAGTTTTGTTACCCCCACCCTACACTTCGCACCCAGCGAATAGGCCGAGCGAGGCGAGGCGACAATTTTTTTCTCTGTTGAAAGAATTTGACTTAGTTATATGACATCAAATATGTATGCATAAATAAAGATTTCACGAGCACTCAGACTGACATACATTATATCTATTAAAAAATACAACATTTTCCGCTATATCATATATTAATAAACATTTATTTTGCCTCAATTAAGTATTGGGTGGGCCACAGGATGGGACCTGCACCACCCAGGCCCACCCTAACACTATATTTGTATTTATTATTGTCATTTTGCGGTTTTAAATTTTTTGTTTATTGCTGAGTTAAGTAAGTGTATTACAATTCTACATTTATTGATTAGTTAAGTTTTAGAAACTAATGTAATTTTTATTTAATTAGTGTAAATGTTTTTATCTTCACTCTAAAGTTTAGTTTTATTAGTGTTATACCACGTTATACTCGTAAATATTTACCTATAATAGATTTTATGAACTTACAGGAATCTACCTATATATCAATAAAATTGTTTAAGGATAAATAATGGCTATAGCGAACATTTTTATTGCAATTGATGAAGAAGTATTGGAGGAAAGACCACCTAACATACGTCTTATACGTAGGCAGCTAAGGGACGTTCAAAATCCTTTCGAAATTGAAAATTCGGAATTTGTAAAAAAATTAGATTGAGCAAAGAAGCACGCCAATACAAAAAATCAACATTATCTTCCATGAAATTGATTATTATTTGTTTTTGTTCTTCCGTAGCGTTCATTTAAAATCTCTGAATGACAATGACCATAGAAAAGAGAGAGTGAGAGAATGACAGTAGACAGTTACCACAAGGTTACCACCAATACCAAAACAGTGTGAAAACCTAACGAACCAGTTTCCCCATGAAAGTCACCAGATAAGGAACAGTGACGTCATACTAAAGCTGGATTCACATGAGACGTTACTGCCGTACCGTTCCAATCGTTCCGTTGCCTGATTGGTTTGACACTTGAACGTTCTCAACGGTTTGAGCGTTGACGGCGAGAATGAAATATTTCAACTTTTGACGGCTTTGACGGTCCGTTGTGACCGTCATTTCCATTTGCGCTTGCTCCGAGACGGAGAATGCGGAGATTTGTAGTAATACCAACCTAGTAATATTCTTATAATCCTTATCTCCGGGATTATAGAGACAGGGATGCTTCAGTAATTAAAATTTCAGGAAAATTATCCATTTTTCTTACTTATCGTTACTTACACACTGATCACAACAAACAATACAAGTGACATTAAAATATAACATAACCAAACAATTTTGGTTATATTTTATTTTTCATTTCTAGTAGTGCGCAGCTCTGAAAACGTTGTCGTCTCATGTGAAATACCAACGTGTTTTGCGGCCGCTACGTCCGCAAAACGAACGGTGTAAACGGTTCATGTGAATCCAGCTTAACTCTAACGCAAATGTAGTCATGCAAATACTCACGCAAGTTACAGAATCAACCTCCAGATAAGGGCTTATGAATAAAATTATTTTAAATGATGGGCTGCGATAGGAATTTGTTATTATAAAATATTTTTAATACCAACAAAAACAATACGCCGCTTTTTGCCCATTAATATTTATTACTGTACGATTCTACTCCATGACAGATCTGTCGCGAAAGAAAAAATCTGATGTGGCCAACACATAATCTCCTGCGGTCTTAATGTTCCAGATAGAATAGTTTTTACCTCTCGCCACTATTCTATAAGAGAGGTATTGTGATGGGTCAAAAATTGAGTTTTTGACAGATAAGCACGTTTTAGAATTACACATTTTTGAGATGATGTCTGTGTGTGTGTGTGTGTGTGTGTGTGTGTGTGTGTGTGTGTGTGTGTGTGTGTGTGTGTGTGTGTGTGTGTGTGTGTGTGTGTGTGTGTGTGTGTGTGTGTGTGTGTGTGTGTGTGTGTGTGTGTGTGTGTGTGTGTGTGTGTGTGTGTGTGTGTGTGTGTGTGTGTGTGTGTGTGTGTGTGTGTGTGTGTGTGTGTGTGTGTGTGTGTGTGTGTGTGTGTGTGTGTGTGTGTGTGTGTGTGTGTGTGTGTGTGTGTGTGTGTGTGTGTGTGTGTGTGTGTGTGTGTGTGTGTGTGTGTGTGTGTGTGTGTGTGTGTGTGTGTGTGTGTGTGTGTGTGTGTGTGTGTGTGTGTGTGTGTGTGTGTGTGTGTGTGTGTGTGTGTGTGTGTGTGTGTGTGTGTGTGTGTGTGTGTGTGTGTGTGTGTGTGTGTGTGTGTGTGTGTGTGTGTGTGTGTGTGTGTGTGTGTGTGTGTGTGTGTGTGTGTGTGTGTGTGTGTGTGTGTGTGTGTGTGTGTGTGTGTGTGTGTGTGTGTGTGTGTGTGTGTGTGTGTGTGTGTGTGTGTGTGTGTGTGTGTGTGTGTGTGTGTGTGTGTGTGTGTGTGTGTGTGTGTGTGTGTGTGTGTGTGTGTGTGTGTGTGTGTGTGTGTGTGTGTGTGTGTGTGTGTGTGTGTGTGTGTGTGTGTGTGTGTGTGTGTGTGTGTGTGTGTGTGTGTGTGTGTGTGTGTGTGTGTGTGTGTGTGTGTGTGTGTGTGTGTGTGTGTGTGTGTGTGTGTGTGTGTGTGTGTGTGTGTGTGTGTGTGTGTGTGTGTGTGTGTGTGTGTGTGTGTGTGTGTGTGTGTGTGTGTGTGTGTGTGTGTGTGTGTGTGTGTGTGTGTGTGTGTGTGTGTGTGTGTGTGTGTGTGTGTGTGTGTGTGTGTGTGTGTGTGTGTGTGTGTGTGTGTGTGTGTGTGTGTGTGTGTGTGTGTGTGTGTGTGTGTGTGTGTGTGTGTGTGTGTGTGTGTGTGTGTGTGTGTGTGTGTGTGTGTGTGTGTGTGTGTGTGTGTGTGTGTGTGTGTGTGTGTGTGTGTGTGTGTGTGTGTGTGTGTGTGTGTGTGTGTGTGTGTGTGTGTGTGTGTGTGTGTGTGTGTGTGTGTGTGTGTGTGTGTGTGTGTGTGTGTGTGTGTGTGTGTGTGTGTGTGTGTGTGTGTGTGTGTGTGTGTGTGTGTGTGTGTGTGTGTGTGTGTGTGTGTGTGTGTGTGTGTGTGTGTGTGTGTGTGTGTGTGTGTGTGTGTGTGTGTGTGTGTGTGTGTGTGTGTGTGTGTGTGTGTGTGTGTGTGTGTGTGTGTGCGTGTGTGTGGTCGTTCGTGCGTTCGTTTGTATGTTACAATTTTTTCGGATACGATAACTCCAAATTTTATATCTAAGGTTTAAATACGATTTTCAATAGACCGCAATTGTATTTTAGTACCAATTCATAAACCGGAAGTAAGACTTTTCATATAGAGTAATATGATTTTTCTCAAATTATCTAGTGTAGATACATAAAGCATTTATGATATAACACAGATTTTTTTAAAGAATTTTTTAGGTGGCTATTGCATAAATAGTTGTTTTACGTATCCTTTGATATCCGTAAAGTGTCACATTTTTTGACACCTGTCAAAATGACTACTGTACGGCCGCATTTACTTCACGCCGGATTTTACTTCACGGCCGCATTTACTTTACGGCCGTTAAATAACAAATTTATTTCATTGGTAAATATATTTAGAAGTAATTACCTACAACTTAGTTAACCTAAATTATATAAATAAAATTATTGATGATACTAAGAAACTTTTTTGACATGAAATTACATATTTTTGATAGCCACCTAAAAAATGTTGTGTGCACCTCGGCTTAAAAGTGTTTTTAGCCTCACCTGAATTGCTGGCCTCGGCCTACGCCTCGGCTGCAAACTTCAGATTCGGCCAAAAAAGATCACTTTAACAGCCTTGATACACAAATGACTATTCTGTACCATTTATAAACTATAGGACAATTTAAATCTACTTTTTTGAAATTTCAGTATCTTGTTGTCGATGACATGACATGATTTGTTTCTATACAAAACTGGAATTATTACAACAGTGACAGTACAAACGACATCTTTTGCTTACATCTTGCTTTACATTATTGTTTACATATTACATGAACATGAAACTATTAAAATGTAAGTAAAACTATTTATTAGATTAGTTGAATAAGCAAAATGAGGCAAAATATTTTTTAGTTATTAATTAAAAACTGAAATTTCATCAGTGCATCAGAGCTTTGAATGCTCAAATGTATTACAACTGACTGTTGAATAAAAAACAATGCTACATTGTGTCAAACTGACATTTACAATTCGCGAGATATAAAATGCATTTATCTTAAGTAATACAATTAATAGAAGAAATTTGTTAATTTTTTGAGTTATAATAGAGAGAGCGTAAATATTTTCAATATTTTCATCAATTTTAATAATATTTTAGACAAATTATTTTATTTTGACAGTCATTACAAAGTACAGTCCCAGAAAAACACGTCAGAAGTTTTAGTACATTCAGGGTAAAAATTGTTAACACATTTGAAAAAAACAATGCTATGTTCTGTCAAACTGACGTTTACAGTTTACAATAATTCGATATTCAGATGCACGTATCTTAAGTTATATTAGTAATAGAAGCAATTTGTAAATTATATTAAGTAATAATCGAAAGAACCATTTTTTGTATGTTTATCAATATTAGTATTTTATGTTTACAGTCATTTCAAGTACAGTCCCAACAAAAAATGTCAGAAGTTTAGGTACCTACATGCAAAGAAAAAATTATTTGAAAATAAAAAAGCAAAAAAGGAACTTTTTCACCGGAAAGTATCATAAATTCATGGCATTTGATGCTAAAGTAAAGGATTAGAGGAACACTAGGTACTTTATAAAACTGTTAAAATTGAAGGTCGACAATATGCATTTTGTGTTTAACAAAAAAAAATTGTATAGAACAATATCGAGTTTGATATTAAATTAAACTACCAAGTGAGCACCAATTTTATAAAATTATTGAAAATGGCGACCAACAATTATTGTCATTTGTTTTTATTAAAAAATCATATCGAGTTTCATATCAAATTCAAGCTCTTTTAATATATGGATATGGATAGCGTCAGGCCCCGCTACTCGGGCCTGCGGCTAGGTCGCGCTGCCGAGCGACAAGGAGGATTCGCCCGCTTCGCGGGCTTAAGCTCCGCGGACCCTGAATTTGGGACAATTTGGCACTTCGTGCCTCAATTATAACGATTTTAACATTCAGACTCTACCGCTGCGCGCGACAAGGAAGATTCGCTCGCTTCGCGGGCTTAGGCTCCGCGGACCCTGAATGTGGGACAATTTGGCTCTTCGTGTATCAATTATAACGATTTTAACATTCATACTTTACCGCTGCGCGCGACAAGGGGGATTCGCCCGCTTCGCCTGTCAATGTTTTGTTTATGTGTCCTTGTTAAGTCGCAATCTAAATTCAGTAAAACATTTCGTAACAAATGAATTTGTAAGATGACAAATCCAGTTTCGGATTTTGCAACAATTTTAAATGTATAATTATTTAATTGAAAATATTGCGTATGTCAAAGTGAAAGCAATCAATATCAAAGTGACAGCAATCAATGTCAAAGTGACAGCTGTCAATGTCAAAGTGACATTTAAAATTCAATTTTAATCTAAATGTAAAATTGGATTCATTTGAGGCCCGAAATTAATTCGTTATGTTACTCGCGAGCGAAGCGAGTGTGAGGCCATATAAACACAGTCCGTGCTTCAGCACGGACCTAGCCGAAAGACCCGCGTAGCGGGGCCTGACGCTAGTCTTATATACTAAAAGGCTTGAGATCATTTTCAGCAGCTTAGCAACCGTTTTTCGACTCGCCTACTGCCTAAACGGGTGAACCGATTTTTATGAACTTTTTTTTATTTGATAGAGGTTCATGTGAAGTAGTGCCTTTTGGGTATATGAATATTGTAGATGGCGTGGTAGTCGCAGGAGAGTTGAAAAACAGTGATTTTTTTGACTCCTTGGATACGGGCATTATACGTTATTCGATTGTTTTTTTCATTTGACATATAGGTAGAGGATGAATTTGACTATATTTCTATGCATGTTTCAACCCAATATTGGGTATATTAAGAAAGTTATTAAGAAAAAACTGAAAATGCACGGAACGCAAATGGGAGCATGCCATGGAAGTTTTGTTTTCTTTTTGATAAAAATGATTTTTTTGTCTACTGTCAGATTTGACGTTCCCAATTTGAAATTGTATTTGGATTTATCTTTTATATTTGATTATGTAGAAGTATTTTGAAAATTTTATTGAGTATTTAAATATGGAGCACGCATTATGTTTACATGCTTTTGTAGAAATTTGTAATATATTTTTTGAAAATTTTTATTTAATTTAACAATACACTGTGAAGTTGCATCATGTTGTTATTTATTATTGTAGTATTTATAGTAATATATTTTGACCCAAGTGTAAATTATCAATTAAAATTAGGTATCTATATCCAATATCCATGGATAATACTATTTCTCAGTATTTTACTGAAAGTTTTAAATGTCAAATTAATTTACAAATTTAACTAAGATGTTAAAAATGACGTCCGATAATTGGGATTTTTATCTATTGTACTTGAGTTTGGGTTGAGTTTGAGTTTGTCCTGCCCAAGCGCCCTACTGGGATCTTTATCCTGAATAAGTACGCACACTAACTAACAACTGGACAAGCACGAGACACGACGCGGACTAGAGATGATCTAGATTGTTATTGCACTTGTATCAAGTATCAAATCTATTTTTACAAAAGTATGTATGGTATTTGTTGTGTCGTTAATTCTAGTAAAAACACTTTCCATACAAAATGTTGAATCGTTAATTCTAGTGAAGCTATGTCAGTTTATTATTTTTCTCAAAACAATACAGGAATGTTGTCATAGTTACATTATTTTAGCTACTACTAGATTCCCTAATATACAACAATCTCCCCCACTTATATTATTTTTACTATAATAGAATGAAATGTTATAATTTATAATCATTAAATCTTAGAGGCAAATGACTTTGTCTTGTTGACCTCCGGACTGGTGGATTTGGTGGTAGGTCTACTGGTAGCTGGACAGGTAATTTCGCCGGTGGAGGATTTGGTGGTAGGTCTACTGGTAGCTGGACAGGTAAATTCGCCGGTGGAGGATCTACCGGTTGCTGAAGAGGAAACTGTGCAGGGATTCTAGGGACATTGAAAGACTGGGTTGGTTCAAATGAAACAGTTTTTTGTGTTACCAATGTTCCTCTTAGCTGATCAATATGACGTTTTAATGATCTCCCTGAATCATCTAAAACTACCAAGTAATGTCGCTGGCCATACTTTTTTAATACTTTTCCAAATTTCCATAAATACTTATTATTTTGGAAAAACCGAATTTGCACTCTCTCCCCCACTTGGAAGGAACGAACCGGCTTAATTACGATTTTTGAAGGTTCAGGTCGAGTTGGAAAAACAGCATCTAAACGTATTCGTATTCTTCTATTTAAGTACAATTCAGCAGGAGACTTTCCACATGCAAGCGGTGTAGCTCGATATCTGAATAGGATGGTCCGGATTTTTTCATAAATTCTTGTATCATCATTAGAGGCTGCTCGCAGTCGATTCTTTAATATTTGAACATGACGTTCTGCAAGACCATTTGTTGACGGATGCCCAGGTGCTATGAATTTTTGGAAAATTCCATTTGTTAGACAGTAAGTGCAGAATTCCTCACTTTGAAAAATGGTTGCATTGTCTGATACAAGGTTTTTTGGAAAACCATGGGAAGCAAAAATGTCATTTAACATAGAAATTGTAGAAGCACTTGTGGGTGCTTCTTTTGTAATTTTTATTTCTGCCCATTTGGATTTGGCGTCAACACAAATTAAAAAATAGTGATTTTCATATGGACCTGCATAATCAATATGAACTCTTTCCCAATTCTGTTGTGGTTCATCCCAAGGATGAACGGGTGCTTTTGGCGGGTTTGATTTGGTCATTGCACATCTTTGACATCCTCGCACGAGACGTTCAATATCCCGATCAATTCCCAACCAATATACATACCTACGTGCAAGCTGCTTCATTTTTATTATACCTAAATGGGTTTCATGTAACTCATTTAAAATTTGATTTCGTAATGTAGTAGGAACAACAATTCGGTCTTGTTTAAAAAGAACACCATCATTTATAGTGAATTCAGATTCAGTGGATTGTTTCTGTAAGTCATTAATAAGTTTGCTCAATTCGGGATCTCTATTTGTCTCATTCTGAATAATTTTGAAAGTGATTTTTTCACTCGAAATTTGGAAGATTTGTTCGGTATAGAACTGATTTACTTCATCTCCAATTGATTTTTCTGTTGTTTGGTATGTTTGCTTTATGGGAGCTCGTGATAAGCAATCAACGTTCTTGTTCTCTACACCTTTCTTACATTGAATTAAATAATCAAAGCCTGATAGAAATGACGCATAACGCAACAAACGAGCCGATGTCATCTGTGGTAGAGCTTTGTTGTGATGAAATATTCGTGCAATTGGCTCATTGTCAGTTACCAGAATGAAATGCTTACCAAAAACATAATTGTAGAAGTGGTTAACAGCGAAAATTATTGCCAAAGCCTCTCTATCTAATTGACTATAATTTTGTTCTGATACCGTTAGTGATCGTGATGCATAGGCAATCGGTTTTTCTTCTCCATTAATCAAATGACTGAGAACTGCTGCAACTCCTGTGGGACTGGCATCCGATGTTAAAATCAGAGGTAAATTGGGGTCATATGGTGTTAACACTCGATCGCTGCACAATTCTTCCTTTAACTTTATAAATGCAGCTTCACATAATGATGACCATATGAAACGCTGATCTTTGTGGAGAAGGCACCTCAGTGGATAAGACGTACTGGAAAAGTTTGGAATGAATCTAGAATAATATGTTATAAGTCCAAAGAATCTTCGAAGTTCATCTACGTTTGTAGGACGTGGTATTTCTTTGACAGCTTTTATCTTTTCTGGTGATTTACTAATAGTATTGTGTTGAATAACATGGCCTAAATATTTAATTTTCTCACTAAAGAAAAAACATTTGGATTTATTGACATGTAGGTCAAAATCTGATAGTTTCTGTAAACAGTGTCGTAAATTTGTTGTACACTCCTCCATAGATGAGCCGTGAATAATTAGATCATCAAAATACGCTTCTGTTTTGGGAAGATCTCTGAGAATTTGAGAAATAATACGATTGAATTCGGAAGGCGCAGTTTTAATGCCAAAACTGAGACGATTCATTTTGTAAGTCCCACGATGAGTCGAGATGGTCTGGATCATGGCACTGTCGTCATCAACCTTTAAATGTAAATATGCCTTGTATAAATCTAGCTTACAGAAGTACTTGGAATCGCGTAAACTGTTGAGAACGTCGTCAATTCGTCGAATGGGGTAGTTAACTGCTACAATTTTGTCATTTACTCCACATTTGTAGTCCACACATAATCTAACACCTCCGTCTGGCTTAGGAATAACAACTAATGGAGAACCCCAATCGCTTGATACTACGGGTGTTATGATTCCTGCTGTTTCTAAGGAATCTAGCTCCTTTTCAACCCGTTCTCGGAGCGCATAAGGCACATTTCGTTCTCGTGTAAATACTGGTTTCTCACCTTTTCGTAATTGTAAGTTTACCTGAAAATTTGGGACACATCCAATTTTTTCTTCGAACACGGTTGGAAATTCTTTCATGATGTCATCAACTGAACTGAGATAATTTGTAAAAATTGGTTGTGGTGATTTCATAATTTCAGCATCTAATTCCTTCAGCTCAATTCCGAGTCCTCTAATCCACAATCTTCCTAGTAATGCTGAATGATCTTTAGGAACTACATATAGATCTCCTTGAATTTTCTTATCCCTATAAGATGCTGTAATGGTTATTTTTCCAATGGATCTTATTATGTTTCCTGAGTATGAACGAAAAGCTACATTTGAAGGTTGTAAAGGTAAATCTAGATTCAATTTATTATATTCATCTATTGCAAGTAATGAAAAACGCGCACCGGAATCAACTTCGAAAAGTTGTGGCTTGTTGTTCACATAAATAGTGACCATATATTTGTCTGAATCAGCGATTTCAAACAAATCTACAACATCAAAGTTCTGTGATGGGTTAAATGTAGGTTCTATCTTACTCACTCCATATGAATGGTCATATATAGAGTCACAGGGAACAGCTGAGAGTGATTTTGTTGAACTAGGATTTGAATTTGCTTTATAATTTTTCATTAAACTAGTGATACATACCCTAGAGATATGACCTTCTTTCCCACAAGCGTCACATTTTATATTCTGTCTTTCTATTCGGCAATTTGTTATACGGTGGTTTGGCTTACCACATCGGAAGCAGAGATTTTCAATCCCTAATTTTTTATAATCTGGCCTTTCTCTTGACAGTGAACGATTACGACTTCCTGGGCTCGGGGATCGACGATTATTACGAAAATCTGGACTCTTGGAGCGATAAGGGTAGTTTGTACTGTGATCCATGCGTGAACGTTGCCTCGATCCTGTTACTTTGTATGAGTCACTGTGGACAAAATCTGAGATTGTAGAATTTGGTTGCTTGGCCAGTTCCTTGCTTTCTATCCTAGATGCTTCCAAAGCTGTAGCCTTTGATAAAATGTCTTCAAAAGTAGTGACATTCGACTGGAGTAACTGTTCTCTTAACCAGTTATCTCGCAACCCACGAATAAATTGGGCTCTTAAAAACACATCTGAAATTGAAATTGAACGATCACATTCACATTTAACAGAAAATTCGCACTCGGCCAAATCACATTGAAGAGTTGCGACAAATTCTGAGATTGACTGTCTCTCTTTTTGATATACATTTAAAAAATAATGTTGAGAAACAAGAGCGCTTTTCTTAGGTACAAGCATTTGTGTGAATAATTTAACCAAATTTGTGTAATTCTGTGTTTTGATTGCTTTATCTGGACCGAGAAATGCTGCTAAGCCATTATAATGACTTGAGCCAATAGAAACACAAAGTAGCTGTGCTTTCTTTTCATCATCTGTAACATTTTTCATTGCGACATAATTTTCGAAACGCTCCATGTAACATGTAAACTTTTCTTTTCTTGCATCGAAATTTTCGAATGGATGAATGTTAGAAAAATTGATAGAACCATCTTTTTTCGTTTCAGTCTGAAATGTAGTAATAAACTGCGTAAGCAGAGCCTGTTGTTGCTGGTTAAATGCGTCGAGTAGTTTTGCAAATTGTGCTGCATCCATTTTCTCGTACGTTACGTTTATCCTCGTCGCCAACTGTTGTGTCGTTAATTCTAGTAAAAACACTTTCCATACAAAATGTTGAATCGTTAATTCTAGTGAAGCTATGTCAGTTTATTATTTTTCTCAAAACAATACAGGAATGTTGTCATAGTTACATTATTTTAGCTACTACTAGATTCCCTAATATACAACAGTATTATAATTACCACCAAGGGGTACAAAATATGGCTTCTATGATCGGCATTTGTTTTTCAATAAAAATTTAATATAATCATGATTGGTGGGTATCAAACTTTTCGTCTAATGTTGCCCAAAATTATGGCTGTTTACTAAGTATAAATTGCACTCGGTGAGCGGCATTTTTTTTTCTAAATATGTTTTAAATTATAACGCGATTGATATCAAATTAAAGGTCATAATAAGGACAAAAAATCTACAGTATGCATTAAAATGACTTTCGACAATTTGGCTTTTGTTTTTAGTCGGACAAAAAGCATTTTTTTAGTTTCACAAAATTTTGTTATTTTTTTTTAAAACACTAATGACTACCCACTTGGTATATTCCAATAATCACATCAAAAGACATCAGAAAATTTAGTACTTATACTAGCGTCAGGCCCCGCTACGCGGGCCTTCGGCTAGGTCGCGCTGCCGCGCGACAAGGGTGATTCGCCCGCTCCGCGGGCTCAAATTCCACGCACCCTGAATGTGAGACAATTCGGCACTTCGTGCCTCAATTATAACGATTTTAACATTCAGACTCTACCGCTGGGCGCGACAAAGGAAATTCGCCCGCTTCGCGGGCTTAAGCTCCGCGAACCCTGAATGTGGGACAATTTGGCACTTCGTGACTCAATTATAACGATTTTAACATTCAGACTCTACCGCTGGGCGCGACAAAGGAAATTCGCCCGCTTCGCGGGCTTAAGCTCCGTGGATCCTGAATGTGGGACAATTTGGCACTTCGTGCCTCAATTATAACAATTTTAACATTCAGACTCTACCGCTGCGCGCGACAAGGAGGACTCGCCCGCTTCGCGGGCTTAAGCTCCGCGGACCCTGAATGTGGGACAATTTGGCACTTCGTGCCTCAATTATAACGATTTTAACATTCAGACTCTACCACTGCGCGCGACAAGGGGGATTCGCCCGCTCCGCGGACCCTGAATGTGGGACAATTTGGCACTTCGTGCCTCAATTATAACGATTTTAACATTCAGACTCTACCGCTGCGCGCGACAAGGAGGATTCGCCCGCTTCGCGGGTTTAAGCTCCGCGGACCCTGAATATGGGACAATTTGGCACTTCGTGCCTCAATTATAAAGATTTTAACATTCAGACTCTACCGCTGCGCTCGACAAGGGGAATTCGCCCGCTTCGCGGGCTTAAGCTCCGCGGACCCTGAATGTGGGACAATTTGGCACTTCGTGCCTCAATTATAACGATTTTAACATTTAGACTCTACCGCTGCGCGCGGTAATAAATTATTTTATTAATTAGCCCTTATTTAGAAATTTGATTTGAGGTATGAAATTCGATATGACACTATAATTTTTTAGAAAAAAATGTTGATGTTCGATCCCCATTTTTAACAATTTTATAAAATAGTTATCATCTAGCACTTTAGTTTAAAAAAATATATAAAACTCGACGGATTTGTGATAAATTCCGAGGAAACTATAAAACCGGAAAATTCTAATATAAAATGTTTATAATTTTCACTGTAATATAAGTACTAAATTTTCTGACGTCTTTTGATGTGATTATTGGAATATACCAAATAGGTACCTAGTCATTAGTGTTTTAAAAAGAAAATAACAAAATTTTGTGAAAACTAAAAAAATGCTTTTTGTCCGACTAAAAACAAAAGCCAAATTGTTTAAAGTCATTTTAATGCATTTTTTGACCTTTAATTTGATATCAATCGCGATATAATTTAAAACATATTCAGAAAAAACAAATGCCGCTCACCGAGTGCAATTTATACTTACTAAACAGCCATAATTTTGGGCAACATTAGACGATATGTTTGGTACCAATCATGATTATATTAAATTTTTATTGAAAAACAAATGCCGATCATAGAAGCCATATTTTGTACCCCTTGGTGCTAATTATAATACCATACATACTTTTGTAAAAATAGATTTGATACTTGATACAAGTGCAATAACAATCTAGATCATGTCTAGTCCGCGTCGTGTCTCGTGCTTGTCCAGTTGTTAGTTAGTGTGCGTATTTATTCAGGATAAAGATCCCAGTAGGGCGACTTGGGCAGGACAAACTCAAATTCAACCCAAACTCAAGTACAATAGATAAAAATCCCGATTATCGGACGCCATTTTTAGCACGTTTGTTAAATTTGTATATTAATTTGACATTTATAACTTATAGCAAATTACTGAGAAATAGTATTATCCACGGATATTGGATATAGATACCTAATTTTAATTGAACATTTACACTTGGGTCAAAATATATTACTATAAATACTACAGTAATAAATAACAATATGATTCAACTTCACAGTGCATTGTAAAATTGAATAAAAATTTTCAAAAAATATATTACAAATTTCTACAAAAGCATGTAAACATAATACGTGCTCCATCTTTAAATACTCAATAAAATTTTCAAAATACTTCTACCTTATCAAATATAAAAGATAAATCCAAATAAAATTTCAAATTGGAAACGTCAAATCTGACAGTAGACAAAAAAATCATTTTTGTCAAAAAGAAAACAAAACATCCATGGCATGCTCCCATTTGCGTTCCGTGCATTTTTCAGTTTTTTCTTAATAACTTTCTTAATATACCCAATATTGGGTTGAAACATGCATAGAAATATAGTCAAATTCATCCTCTACCTATATGTCAAATGAAAAAACAATCGAATAACGTATAATGCCCGTATCCAAGGAGTCAAAAAAATCACTGTTTTTCAACTCCCCTGCGACTACCACGCCATCTACAATATTCATATACCCAAAAGGCACTACTTCACATGAACCTCTATCAAATAAAAAAAAGTTCATAAAAATCGGTTCACCCGTTTAGGCAGTAGGCGTGTCGAAAAACGGTTGCTAAGCTGCTGAAAATGATCTCAAGCCTTTTAGTATATAAGATTACATAGTGATAATTATAAACATTTTATATTAGAATTTTCCGGTTTTATAGTTTCCTCGGAATTTATCACAAATCCATCGAGTTTTATATATTTTTTTAAACTGAAGGGCTAGATGATAACTACTTTATAAAATTGTTAAAAATGGGGATCGAACATCGACATATTTTTCGAAAAAATTATAGTGTCATATCGAATTTCATACCTCAAATTAAATGGCTAGATAAGGGCTAATTAATAAAATAATTTAAGTTGGTGGCTGACGATCTGCATTTGTTTTCATCGAATTCGAAGTTTACCTGGATAGGTACAATGTAAATATTAAATTTTCTTATTCAAATGGTAAGTCTAAATGCAAAAGTGGACTTATGTGAGGCACATTCAGGATCCGCGGAGCTTGAGGATCCCCTCTATCCCGCGACAGCGGTTCCTGACGCTATTGTATTCTAAAAAATTTATGCCTTATCTAAAATTTATATTGAAGAAGGAAGATAAATAATTTGAAGTTGTAATTAAATAATTATAATTTCATCATACAATTATAATTGAGACACGAAGTGCCAAATTGTCCCACATTCAGGGTCCGCGGAGCTTAAGCCCGCGAAGCGGGCGAATTCCCCTTGTCGCGCGCAACAGTAGAGTCTGAATGTTAAAATCGTTATAATTGAGACACGAAGTGCCAAATTGTCCCACATTCAGGGTTCGCGGAGCTTAAGCCCGCGAAGCGGGCGAATTCCCCTTGTCGCGCGCAACAGTAGAGTCTGAATGTTAAAATCGTTATAATTGAGACACGAAGTGCCAAATTGTCCCACATTCAGGGTCCGCGGAGCTTAAGCCCGCGAAGCGGACGAATTCCCCTTTTCGCGCGCAGCGGTAGAGTCCGAATGTTAAAATCGTTATAATTGAGGCACGAAGAGCCGAATTGTCACACATTCAGAGTCCGCGGAGCTTAAGCCCGCCAAGCGGGCGAATCCCCCTTGTCGTGCAGCAGCGGTAGAGTCTAAATAATGTGGTAATCGTTATAATTGAGGCACGAAGTGCCAAATTGTCCCACATTCAGGGTTCGCGGGAGCTTAAGCCCGCGAAATTCCCCTTGTCGCGCACAGCGGTAGAGTCCGAATGTTAAAATCGTTATAATTGAGGCACGCAGTGCCAAATTGTCCCACATTCAGGGTCCGCGGAGCTTAAGCTCGCGAAGCGGGCGAATCCCCCTTGTCGCGCGCAGCGGTAGAGTCCGAATGTTAAAATCGTTATAATTGAGGCACGAAGTGCCAAATTGTCCCACATTCAGGGTCCGCGGAGCTTAAGCTCGCGAAGCGGGCGAATCCCCCTTGTCGCGCGCAGCGGTAGAGTCTGAATGTTAAAATCGTTATAATTGAGGCACGAAGTGCCAATTTGTCCCACATTCAGAGTCCGCGGAGCTTAAGGGTAAGAATGAAATTGTCATATCGGCGAACTTTGGAACTAGAGGTGACAATTATACGAAATAGATGGCACCGTAGTATTCATTTTGAATTGCTAGCAAGCGGGTAGTTGTGTAGGTTGTATGGCACCCGAGCCTACCCGTACGTAGCCGAAATATTTCTACAAGCACTGCAGCTGTGCCTTGCTGAATTTTTTCTAATAAATTAAGTTTCACTGAAATGGAGAAATATTTCATAAAATTACATTCAAAAATTTTATGACCATTATAAATAATAAATAACTAGTAAATCGACTAGCACCAAAATTAACTTTGTCCCATATTATTTCTTCTATTAACTTTGAAAAATGGACAATAGATATAATTTTTTCAAAATTTGATAAGTACTTTTTACACAGGTATTTTTTATTTTTTATTGCATTTTAAAATGAAATGATATATATTTTAAATAAAGTTAAAGTACCTAGGTAATTAATGTATTTTGATGAACTTATATTATTGTCATAAATTTTATTTTCTCTAGGTAGTATAATTGCTGCCCGAAACTAGCCCGAAACTCGTACTTTGCCGCATAATATAATTATATATATAATTATTATTGTTCGTTTTATATTCCATTAGTCTTAAGTCTTGTCTTATGAATCATATTTTGCTTCATTTCTGGCTAATAAAATAATTTTCAATATAGTATTTATCTACGACTATTGAATAATATATATATTCATTATGTAGGTATCTTTAGTAAGATAAACGTAAACCTTTCCATATTGTATTATGAACAGTGTTGTAATAGATAACAATGCGTTTCATTTAGATAAAGATAACTAATTATTTATTTAGATAAGATTATAGATAATCAGTGAAGAAATTATCTAGATAATAGATAAACGATAAATTATTATTATCTAGATATTTATTATAGATAATTTAAAAATATATACATTACAATATTACAAGTTATAACATTATTTATAAGTATAAGCGGTATCAGCAGGCGAGGATGCAGCATTGTGAGCTTGTGCGCTGTACGCTGTACGCTGTACGCTTGCACAGTTTCCATTTGAATTATGAAAAATGGTAATTATTTTACTAAAATTATCATCTAGATTTTTAAAAAATAGATAAAGAAAATTTATATTTTTATCTAGACAAGATAATAGATAAATAAGAAAAAATATACCTATACATAAGATAATAGATAAAGATAAAACTATAAGTATTATCTAGATGATTTATCTAGATAGAATTATCTAGGTACATTATAACACTGATTATGAATTCATAATTTATTGAATTTATATGAAACCATTATTCAACACAACTGAATACAAATTTGTAAAGAAATGTTTTATTTAAAGTATATGTCATAATAAGTAAGATATGAAAAAATTTAATTGAACGGAGGCTGGCTTCAACACAGAAGACTTTGCCTGTGAATGAATCTTTTGATTCGGGTGATACTTATTTCTGTGTTTGAATATTTTAGATTTTATTTGTATATTTTAAATGGGTACGGGATTGTACGTATACTTTATTTTTATAAGTCTAGATATGGCGGGAGGTTGTGTGCTGGCCACATTTTTTATTTACAAAATCTACCATAATTTTATCCGAACCGTTTTGCACATGACGTCACTCAAGACACATTTTGTTTCATCTCGTTCCTAACATGACACATATCACATAATGTTCATTTTTTGAAAATGTAAAGAAACTTACATTTTTATTATGTTCTCTGTGTATTGAATTATTTTTGCAGTGAAGAACTGCGCAAACTCCATTGTTAACAACACTCACTCTATCTAAGAATCCTATATCGTTTCTGAGAATTATTAGATTACTACTGTGTGTGTCTTGGCTGACGACACGAATAGGCGGGAACGATGCGCATTGGCAGACCTTACCTTTATCGTTCGGCCATTCATGTTTCGACGTGTTGCGTTGTTACGTTACAAGAAGTGTTTTAGTCAGCAAATAGTAACAAACAAACAAGACAAAGTATAATAAAATATGATAATATGGACATAATTCAGAGTTTTACTGAACTATTTTTAGTTTTCGTATATTTCAGCACCGTAGTACCAAAGAATGGTTTGTTCAAAAATCGCGCCACATACTACTGTTTATAGTGCCACCTATCAAGTTGTTACTGAACTAGAATCAATGTAAAATTACAGAAATCTACAATTGCACCAAAATCAGTTTATTGGTCTAATTTAGTTTATTATTTAAATAAATGAAGAATGAAATGTGTTGTTTAGCATAATTATTAAATAGTTTTCGGTTGACGTAAAGTAAAATGAAATAATATCTTTTTTTCAATTTATTTTTTTCTAAATAAATGATTTTCGTTGAACTTGCGACGTCACTGTGTTTAGTATCTAATTTAAAACTCTATATGCCTTTAAAATTGTTTATAGCAAATGGAGTTTTAGAATTAAAACTGAATTCCAACATGACAAATTGACGCCCGTAACCCTGCAACCTGTATTACTTCGTTCCTATCCTTAAGCCTGCGAAGCGGGCGAATCCCCCTTATCGCGCGCAGCGGTAGAGTCTGAAGCTGCGTTTACATAGAGCTTAGTGCCGTTGCCTTGTTAGAGCGGTGTTGCATTGGTAAGGACAGCGTTCACATAAAAACTTAGTGACTTTGTTGTAGGTAATACAGTATTCTGTCGTGTTGCATATTAATTGAAATTGCTGTCCTAAAAATATTTTAAGATTTAATTTGATAAAAATATCAGTACAAGAAATAATTATTACCTGTTAATTTAAACTTTAATGCAAGAATTTTACTTTCTTTTTTTATATTTTCTCAGTACAATGAGCATTTTTTGTTCCAAATTGCTGGATATTGTACCAAAAATTCAGCAAATTTACTGTCTACACTCATATTTATCTATAAAAATAGGTAAATTTGAAGTCAATGACAATTCCAATGACAATTTGTCACAATTCAAATTTTTTCGCCACCTTTCAAATTTCACATTAAATTTTGATAGGCTGTTGCTTGGCGGTGCTGTGCTTGTGCGTTGTAAATGTTTGGAGTTTACAAACTATAGCATCGCATTGCACTGACACTACCAACGCGTTAAGTCATTGTGAACGCTTCCATTGCTTTGCGTTAGCCAAACCCTGGACAACTGCAAGACCGCTGCACTACCGTTACAATAAGTCGTATGTAAACGATACTTGAATGTTAAAATCGTTATAATTGAGGCACGAAGTGCCGAATTGTCCCACATTCAGAGCCCGTGGAACTTGAGCCCGCGAAGCGGGCGAATCCCCCTTGTCGCGCGGTAGCGCGACCTAGCCGAAGGCCCGCGTAGCGGGGCTGACGCTAGTAGGTATATACTAAAAGGCATAGTGTGGTGATTCATCACCTTAGCAACTATACGTTTTTTTGCTCTAAAATTTGTATGGTTTGGACGATTTTAATGAAACTTTTTTTATACGATAAAGGGTTATTTTATCTAGTGATTTTTCTATATTTTATTGTTGTAGGGAGCACAGTTTGCGTGAGAAATAATAAAAACTCACTGTTTTTTCACTCCTTAGCAACGGGCATTATACTTTATTCGATTGTTTTTTTCATTTGACATATAGGTAGAGGATGAATTTGACTATATTTCTATGCATGTTTCAACCCCATATTGGGTATATTAAGAAAGTTATTAAGAAAAAACCGAAAAATGCACGGAACGCAAATGGGAGTATGCCATGGAATTTTTGTTTTCTTTTTATTAAAATAATTTTTTAGTCTAGTGTCAGATTTGACGTTTCCATTTCGAAATTTTATGAGAATATATCTTTTATATTTGACAAGGTAGGAGTGTTTTGAAATTTGTATTGGCTTAACAAACATAGTAAAAATACATTTTAATAAATTAGCATATTAAGTATGACAGAATATGTTTAAGTCCCATGCCCCAAGTAGGTATCATTTTGTTTCCACATCGATTCTTTATTTGAGTAGGTATCGTATATACGCCAATCCGACAACGCTTGACTTCGCGAAACGCGTAAGCGTTTATTTATATATTATGAGTATGACAGGTGATACGTGTTAGTGTTACGAGTACCTACAGCACAAAGAATATCCTTTCATTATAAGTTTTAATACCGTAACAGTGAAAAAATGAGTCAATTAGTTAGAAATCATGGAAATGGTCGAGCGTATTATGTGCCCGATTGCTCCAATATCGAAAAACATAACCCTGACTTGACATTTTACTCGTTTCTATACCGCGTGCTTGGAAAGTTGAACGTAAAAAGTGATGATGAGTATCGCAAAAATTTAATTAAGAAATGAACCAATACAAAATGGTGCAGATTTAATTACCTTATTTATTACAAAGTGTTAAAGTGTAATTTTAACCTAAAAATGCCTGAACTACGACTTAATAAGATGAACAGTAATTATAGTTAATTATGGAAAAAGGTTCTCTCAACAAGAAGAGTAGAGAATTTTCATCACTTGTATGTCAACTATAATGATACTGGATTTACTAGAGAGAAGAGAGATGGATCAGCTGATCGCATTGCGCGCAAATGTAAGCGCAACAAATTTACAAATAGCACGAAGTTCCAGCACCAACACTGCGCAGAAAATGCGCAATTTACAACGGCTGAACGTGATGTGTTTTGACTAAATTGTTCGTATTGTTTTTCATAATGGTAACAAAATAAATTGTTAGATAATTTTAAATGAACCAATATTTTTGCTGTACATATTATAATAACGTCATGTGTGAAACAGTTTAGAAATCATTACAAAATTAATTTACCGTCAAAAATATCAAATAAAATTTAAAATTTATATCTAATAGGTTCAATATTATTCCATTACCTGACTTAACATTTCTGGTCACTTTGTGAAAGTCATTAAAGTGCGGTCACGGGTTTTTCAGCAGCTGATCGTACCGCAAATTTTGAATTTTTACCCCCGCTACAAGTTATCTATGCAACGTAAATTCACAACACACACAAAATAAAATAATATTATATAATAAAAATAACAAAGTACAAAGTTGTGTGTTGTATTTAGTCTTAATTTCGTATTTTCTACTTTGTTATTTTTATAATTTATTTTTAATTTTGTGTGTTGTGAAGCTATGTTGCATAGATGGTGCGTCAAACAAAAATTAGGAATTAGGAACGATCAGCTGTTGGAAAAACCGTGACCGCACGCAATATAAATTCAATAATTATTGTTTGCTATTCCATAATTATTTCTCACATTTCTTATGCAAATAGATTTTGTACGCAATATGAAGTAATTTTTAGTGTGTATAATATTACTACTGTAATTTTTTAGTACCATCTCTGCTCAAAAAATACAGTATTAGCCGCAAACGCCAATTTATAACCTCAACTACTTACTTGAATCTTAGTGGTACTAAAACAATGTTACTAAAAGCAGGTTTAAACAAGTTGTGTGTTTCAATGACAGGAAGATATTTTTCCCTGAAATCAATTTGAAATATTTTCATCACAGTTCCTATCAAAACTGAGTATGTGAGTCTCAACAAAAATATTTTGTTTTTTTGCTTAACTTCTGCGGAACATCTTTTTAAAAACATCGACTATAATATTTCTAGAAACGAGTAGGTACTTCTATCCCAATTTACAAAAAATGTATTTTCTTATATTCTTATAAAATTTAGGTAAAATTAATTGTTGCAGTGCTACAGTACCACCGGTACAATGGGATAAATCTCAGCACTGCCATCTACCAGAAAATTTTGAACTGGACAGGACATGATTTTTAAATCAATTTATTTAATAGACGATTTCCATTTAGGAATCGATAGTGGCGCCAGCGGTTGTTGGTTGAACTATTCTAACAGTAGTATTTAAATAACGCCAGATTTGATTAGTATTTTGACGGTGTAGGTTTGCATTACATTACAATAAAGAATAATACATACATACATTTTATTGTAAATATTCAGTTTTTAAATCTTTCGTTGTGCACACGGTTTTTCAAGCCATCGTTTTAATTAGCTACTGGATGTTGATTTATAGTAATGTATTTTAATTTAGCCTCGGACATATCATCTTCTCTTAAACGTAATATATTTGTATCCATAATTATATATTAAAATTACAAATATCAACAAACAACCATAACCAAAATCAAAGATATTGTAATTACTGTCAGAATAATTTCCAAATCTGCCACAGCGCTGCAGTCAAATGACGTCATAATGGAAATCGTCTATTGAATAAAAATAAATATTCACTCAGAAACTAAAAATCTTACAATACAATATTACAAATTATTTCTCAACAGTTTGACAGAATATGTGCTATGATTCTACTTAATTTGTGTGGACCAATCAAACAAGCCCGCCAATGCCCAGAATATAAATGTGATTATCTTTAATAATGTACTGTTTATTTTAAAAATTATTCTAATTAATATAATACAATAATACCTATAATTTAAATATATACCGAATAGTGAAATGTTTTTATCAAAATAATTTTTATTCCGTACAGAGCTCCATCTGTTTTTGAACTCTTATATAACATTAAAGCTGTAGATTTGTGATTGTATGTTTTTTTATATACTCAAAAAGCAGTGTTATATAATTAGAGATACAGATAACAAAAGATATTTGTGTTAATTAGTGCCGGATTGTTATAAACTAACAATTCATAGAAAAATAACAGTGTCTGTGTAAATACACACTTCTAAGTTGGTAAGTGGATTTTTTATTATTAAAATATTTACATATT
Source organism: Agonum fuliginosum (assembly GCA_947534325.1). NCBI lineage: Eukaryota > Metazoa > Arthropoda > Insecta > Coleoptera > Carabidae > Agonum > Agonum fuliginosum. The sequence goes on along the minus strand of OX384029.1, from coordinate 23,322,082 downwards.
AATTTAATATAATAAATACCTACCATATAAATATAATAGAATTAGATTTTAATAAACCCTCAAATATGTCGTCGTCAAAACCGAAAGGTCAGACCGATAATAATAATAAACAAAGTACTACACAATTAAATACAAATAATGTTGGATGGGATATAAACTTACAATGTAATTTAACAACTGCGGATATGAATACAATTCTAAATCCAACTGGGTACCTCGAAGATATTCATATAGATCGATTTTTTTATTTGGTTCGTACAAATTCTGAATATAGACCACAACCTACGGTATATAATCAAGCACCTGATCGTATTATACAAATTGCACAGAATGATAGACATCTTCAAATATTATATTTGGGAGATATTGGAAGTAGAGTTGGACACTGGATTTGTATATTTTATGAAAATATGATATTAACAATTTATGATAGTCTAAACGCGAATTCAGTTCACCCTAATGCGACCATATATTTAGACCGATTATTTCCATTTAAACCACTAATACGATTCGCGCGTGTTCAGCAACAGACGAATTGTTACGACTGCGGATTGTTTGCGATAGCGTTTTTTACAAGCATTATATATGGTCAAAACCCGGAACATAATATATATGATGTAAGTAAAATGAGAACACACTTCGCGCAAATGTTAAGAACGAACCAATTAACACTATTCCCGTTAAATCGCGTTCAACAATTACATCACAATTATCAACTAAGGAAGAGAGAAGAAACAGGAGAACAAAAAACTAAGCGGTCTCAAAATGCAAACTTGTATAAATTTTTTATTACTAAAAAGGAATCGGACACATATAGACAACAAAGATTGCAAAATAAGAAAGCAATTTACCAAACAAATGTTACAAAAGACACTGAAATTAAAAAACAAGAACGATTACAGAAAAAGAGAGAAAATATGAAAAATCTTAGAGCTACAAAAAAAGCAAAATTTACAATAGAAGCACAGAAACAAAAAATGGCAAGCAAAGGATTAGAGGAAAATGTTGTCCCACATGATTTAGGAGACATGAATGTAGTTTGTCAATGGTGCTTATCGAAAAATTTTACTTTCGAAAAACCTACCGATGGAAAATTTAATCATTGCTGTCGAAAAGGAAAATTAAATCCAGATAAATTGACTGACTACCCAGAATATCTTGAAAATCTTTTGACAGGAAATGATTCAAAATGTAAGAATTTCAAAGAAAATATCCGCCAATTCAATAGCGCATTAGGATTTGCGTCAATGGGTGCTCAAGTAGTTCCTCCACCAGGTCGTGGTCCATATACATTCCGTATACATGGACAAATTTACCACAATACATCTTCCATATATCCACCTGATGGTACAACGGAAAAATATGCTCAACTTTATGTAATAGATACAACCGAAGCATTAAAAAACGTTTGAATGCTGATCAGAACAAAAAATGTAATCCAGAAATTATGAAAAATTTGGATTTAGTTATTCGTGATATTAATCCATATTTTGCTGCATTTAAAATGTTAAAAGAAGTGGAACAAATTGAAGTATCAAAAGCAAAACAAAATAATCAAATTCTTCTGGAAGTAAAATTATGGATATTAAATGATCGCACGAAGGACAAACGCAGATATAATATTCCAACAAGTAATGAAGTAGCTGTAGTTTTCACTTCCACTGATGGTGAACCGCCAACTAATCGCGATATTTGTGTACATCCCAGGGGTCAAAAAAGTATTAGAATCAACCAGTATAGCGAAAATTGCGATCCAATGGTATATCCATTATTATTTCCGCGCGGTGAATCAGGCTGGGGTATTCATTTAAAGCAAGCAGACGGAATAAAAAGACAAACTCCTCTACAGTTTTATACAAATAGGTTAGCAGATCGTGGAAAATTTAATCCATGTTTACAGGCTGGTAAACTTACTCAACAATATATAGTAGATGCATATGTTAAAATAGAATCGGAACGATTAACATATATTCGATAAAATCAAACAGCTCTTAGGGTAGAATTATATACTGGATTAATGGACCACATTAATAATATTGCTGCCAGTGAAGGGGCGAAACCTGGAACCATGATAATTTTACCATCGACTTTTCAGGGAGGCAGTCGGTTCATGCAAAAAATGTACCAAAATGCGATTGCTATAGTACGCGAATTCGGCAGACCAGATCTATTAATAACTATGACATGTAATCCGAAATGGAAAGAAATAACTAATCAATTACGCGAAAATCAAACTGCGTCCGATAGACCAGATATTGTTGCTCGCGTTTTTTACGGAAAAATGAAAAATATGTTATATGAATTATTAAATGATAACATATTTGGTAAAATCATAGCATATATTTATGTCATAGAATTTCAAAAACGAGGATTACCACACATACATTTATTACTCACGGTTGATGAAAACAATAAAATTCGAAACAAAGATGATATTGACGAAATAGTGACAGCGGAAATTCCGGATGAAACTGAACAACCTGAATTATATCAAATTATAAAAACTCACATGATTCATGGACCTTGCGGTATTCTTAATAAAAATTCTCCATGCATGACTGAAAATAAATGTTCAAAAAATACCCCAAAGAATTTCAACACGAAACTCGCGAAAACGTCAACGGATATCCAATTTACAGAAGACGAGACAATAATGCAAAAATGTACATTTTATGGGGAAATGGAACAATTAAATACACAATCGATAACAGATGGATAGTACCGTACAACCCCTATCTTAGTAAAAAATATAGAACACACATCAATGTGGAAATATGTTCTTCAGTAAAAAGCATAAAATACATATGTGATTATCTGTGCAAAGGACATGACTGTGCAAGTGTCAAATTAGGGCAACAACAATTCATTGGGACGAAATAAATGGTTATATATATGCTAGATATGTGTCTGCCCCAGAAAGTTGTTGGAGGCTGTTGGAATACCCATTACACGAAAAATCCCATGCAGTGTTTGAACTTGCAGTTCACTTAAAGCACCAACAAGCAGTTGTATTCAGACCTGGACAGGAAAAAAAGGCTATTGAACGAGCTGGAAAAAGAAACACTACACTAACTGCTTGGTTTCTTTTAAATCAAATTGATATAACAGCACATCAACACCGATATATGGATATTCCAAAGTATTACGTATTTACGAAAGATAACATATGGAAACTGAGACAACGAGAGAATAAGCCGCCAATCGGGCGAATGGTATCGGTTAGCCCCAAAGATATAGAGACATTCCACTTGAGACTTATTCTAATACATGCAACTGGAGCTACAAATTTTGAAGATTTAAGAACTGTGGATGGAAAACTTTTTGATTCATACCTAGAAACAGCTAGAGCAAAAAAATTATTAGCTGATGATAAAGAATGTGAGCGATGTTTAGAAGAAGCCGTATTAGACAAATTCCCAAATCAACTAAGAGAATTATTTGCCTATTTGATTTGTTTCCATACGTCAATCAACGCAGTAGAATTATGGGAAAAATTTAAAGATTATTTAATTGAAGATTATTTACATACTTTTTCAAGATTAATTGCAGAAAAAAAATGTTTATTTAAAATTCAAGAAATACTTATATTACATGGATTTGAATTAAAAAACTTTGGACTACCAGAATTAAAGCAACTGGATGAAATTGAAGAAGATTCAATTGACGTAATTGACAAAGTCGCGGAAAAATCAGAGGGAGAGAAAAATGCTACATTATTTAATGACGAACAAAAAGAAATTTTACAAAATATCATGAACGCAATAAATAATCCTGGGTGCAAAAATAGATATTTCTTTATTGATGGCCCTGGTGGAACAGGGAAGACATTTTTATATAACACTATCATAAGTACCCTTAGAGGACAAGGTTTAAAAGTTATTGCAATGGCTTGGACCGGAATAGCAGCAACATTGCTAAAAGGAGGACAAACTGTTCACTCAACATTTAAACTGCCGGTGCCTATCAACGAATCAAGCGTATGTAAAATTAAACCAAATAGCGAGGCAGGAAAATTAATTAAAAACGCGTCTATAATACTATGGGATGAAATAACGATGGCGCCATCACATGCACTCAAAGCAATAGATTTAGTTCTTCAAGATTTAATGGACAATTCATTACCCTTTGGAGGCAAAGTTGTTGTACTTGGAGGAGACTTCCGACAATGTTTGCCAATAGCTAAATTTACAAATCACAGAACTACCATAATTGAACTAACGGTATTGCGAAGTCATTTATGGCCACTATTTAAAAAATTTTCACTCAAGAAAAATATGAGAGTCAATAAAAATGAGATCGAATTTTCAAAATATTTATTAAATATTGGGAATGGTTTGGAAGAAAATGTTACAATACCATCAAAATGTATAGCAAAAGGTTCTCTGGCTGATGAAATATTTGGAAAAAATGTCATACCACCACAAAATATTTACGCTTACATTAGCAGAGCGATTTTGTCAGCCAAAAATGATGACACGATGATAATTAATGAAACAGTACTAACCAAAATAGTTGGACCAACAAAAATTTATTACAGTGCAGATACAGCTGAATGTGAAGATAACAACAAAATGAACTATCCTATCGAAGTATTGCACCGAGAAACTCCATGTGGAATGCCTCCTCATAAATTATCATTAAAAGTCGGTGCGATAGTTATGCTATTAAGAAATATGAATTCAAAGAAAGGACTTTGTAATGGAACTCGTTTAATTGTAAAAGACATGAAGACAAATTACCTTGACTTAGAAGTATTAACAGGTCAAAATGCAGGATCTAGAGTTTATCTTCCAAGAATAAATTTAAAGCCTACAGATTCCAATTTACCCTACATTTTAAAACGAAGACAATTTCCTCTAAGATTAGCTTTCGCAATGACTATCAACAAATCACAAGGACAAACATTTGACTTCGTTGGCATAAATCTGGAAAAACCAATTTTTACGCACGGACAACTTTACGTAGCAATGTCACGAGTAAGAGCATTCGATAATTTAAAAATAAAATTGGCAGATTCATATATAAACAAAGAAACTGATGATGGATATACGAGAAACATACATAGTGTTCAAAGAAATTTTTCACGATTTAGAAAACCCACTTCAAAAGGCGCTTTAAATATCATAAAACAGGAATTGGTGTGATATTACGAATGAACAAAATCTGCTTCGGCGGACGCTTCGAATATCATACACCACGGTAAAATAATTTAATTAAAAACGGTAAAATATAAAATAGAAATTGGTGTGATATTACGAAGAAACAAAATCTGCTTCGGCGGACGCTTCGAATATCATACACCACGGTAAACAAATTTAATTAAAAACGGTAAAATATAAAATATAAATTGGTATGATATTACGAAGAATCAAAATCTGCTTCGGCGGACGCTTCGAATATCATATACCACGGTAAACAAATTTAATTAAAAACGGTAAAATACAAAATAGAAATTGGTGTGATATTACGAAGAAACAAAATCTGCTTCGGCGGACGCTTCGAATATCATACATCACGGTAACCAAATTTAATGAAAAACGGTAAGATATAAAATATAAATTGGTGTGATATTACGAAGAATCAAAATCTACTTCGGCGGACGCATCGTTTATCATATACCACGGTAAAAATTTCTTTAAAATCGGTTAAATATATAATGTATTTATCTAAAAACGGTAAAATTGGTGTTATTACGGAGAAAAACACTTTCTTCGGTGAGCGCCACAAATTTGAGTTTTGTTTTAGAATACAAATTAATAATTTTTATTTTCTAACAGGTACTAATTATAATATTTTATTTTAATTTCACAGGTACCTTCAGTCACAAGAAGAATTTTTCACTTTAGTTAATTTTTCCTAAATTTTTTCCTAACCTTAATATCCTATGTATCCCACCCTTTCCCGGCAAGAAATAAACTCCCACCTTCCCGTGGTTCTTGCTGGACATTTGTGCGTTAATAATTATGTACATTTGACTAAGAGGAGTAAATTCATTTATGCGTTCAAAACACTCACAAACATACGATACAATAATTATTAAATACAATATAAAAACATTTGTCCATCGAAATTCGTTGTAAAATGCCCACCAAGTCTAATTAATTCTAATTTTATTTTTTTTATAAATCATATCATTCATTATTGATTATTTTTCGTTTAATATTCCTACATTGTTTGTAATATGAACAATAATATTGTTGAAATAATAAAAATGTATTATACAGTGGACATATTAATTTTTTTTATTAATTCAAATGGTAAGTCTAAATGTAAACTTATTGTAATCATGTGAGGCACGAAGTGCCGAATCCTTCCACATTCAGGGTCCGCGGAGCTTGAGCCCGCGAAGAGGGCGAATTTCCCTTGTCGCGCGGCAGCGCGACCTAGCCGAAGGCCCGCGTAGCGGGGCCTGACGCTAGTTGTATTTACTAAATTTCAATGTGTAAACATCCAAAAACCTAGAACCTAAAAGTTGGGCACTGCAGTAGAGTCTCTGATACCCCGACAGTCATATAAGACGCACAAATCCCGCATGACCGCTACAAGGACAGCCCTATGTTTTTTTTTCTGTATGTCTGCACAGCGGTCATATATGACCGGACCGCCATGGAACATCTGGCAAAATAAGGAGCGGTCATATATGACCTCTGTGGCAGTCAACCTGTTAAAAAGGTATGACCAACGGAAAAATATTGTATATTGTAATATTGTCACGCGTTAAAAAGTCTCAATTATTAATCGCCCTCATTAACACACTAGTTTGTTAAATAACTATAAATTAATGTCGTTAATATTAGCATTTCTGGTTGACAGCCTAGAAACAACTAAATCATTATTTTTTCTTGTTTCATACTTGTGAATCTCGGCATGAGTTTTGAAGCTAGCAATGTTTTTCTTTATATAAATTAGACAATACAGTATGTATTGCGAATAGAGTGTAAGAATACTATTATTCTTGAAGAGCTCTTTACAAGAATGAGTTAGACTTACTCCAGATATGATTCTAAGTGCCTTTTTTTGCATTATAAATATTTTGCTCGCATGTGGTGATTGACCCCAAATCAGTAACCCATACGACATGATAGAATGAAATGAAATAATGCAAAATAAGCAATTTTAGCCGCAGGAGGACCTACTGTATTGTATATTTTACGATATTGCTCTTCCAGTTCAGATTTTCCTGCAGATGCATTCCTAGATATTTTACTTTAAAATCATTACTACTTGTATTAGAATTGACAAAATCAACAATATGTGTCTTATCTCTATTCAGAAGTAATAAGTTAGCTGCAAACCATTCTGTAGCTTTGTGTAAAACTTCATTACAAGTTTCTTCAAGAGAATTAGTGCAAGAACTATGATTTACGAAAGTTGTATCATCCGCAAATTGAATTGTTTTTGTATCCATATTTACTGGTAAATCATTAACGTATATTGTGAATAATAAGGGCCCTAGAATGCTTCCCTGTGGAATACCTTTATAAATATTTTGTATACCACTTTTGGTATCATTTATTGATACAATTTGCTGTCGATCAAATAAATAAGAATGTAATATTTGAAGAGATAAAACTAAAGTGTTTCCGAGAAAATCAAGCGAATGAGCAGTAAATACAACATAGAAACAAGATTCCAGACAACAACAACACTCAAGAACATATTATCTACAACTGCACCACCACGTACAACCGAACATGAGAAAGGAATCTACCAGATAAATTGCGAATGTGGAAAAGCATACATTGGAGAAACCAAGAGACCTTTAGAGACTAGGATCAAGGAGCACAAGCGACATACAATGAGAGAAGAAACCACGAAATCGGGAATTGCTGACCACGCATGGGAACATCATCATCGCATCAACTGGGACCAGGCGAAAATAATATCAAAAGAACAGCACACTTTCAAGAGAAAATTTAAAGAAGCGGCCTACATCATGAGAAACAGAGAATCTGTTTTTAGTCAAGCCAGCGTCGAAATCAAACCTCTGTGGAAAAAGTTCATAGACCAGGAACCATCACTGAAGATAATAATTCAAGATCCACCATTACCTGCTGAACAACATTCAACTACCAACTCCGTTACGTCTGACTCACCTGACACGCTAGAACCACCTGTCACACTTGATCACTCACACTTCACTAGATATAAGGCTCGTAGATTAAGGAATATTCAGTAGTATCAGTTCACCTGATGACGGTAACAGATCTTAGTTACCGAAACGTTGTGTAATATTATATTTGTGTTATTCGTAAATAAAGATAATGGAAGTCCACAATTTAGTTTCATCTCTTCAAAGTGAATCATTATCTAATAAATTCAAAGTTAAATTGAAGAATGTAGTAGTTCGAGAGTAATTCCTCGTACTCCGCATAATGCTCTAATTTTGCAAGTAGTATTTCGTGCGATATGCTATCAAATGCTTTACTCAAATCAACAAATACTGCTGTACATGATTCTTTTTGCTCGCATGAAGCAGTAATTAATTGAATTAGTGATAATAGGGCGTCAATGATGGACCTTCCTTCCTGGAAACCAAATTGTTCATCAGCTAAATAATTCTTATCAATAAAGTAGTTTAACAACCGCACATAAATAACTTTCTCTAAGATTTTAGAGAATACAGGTAGAATTGCAATCGGTCTATAGTTCGAGGCAGCATCTCGAGCGCCGTTTTTATGGAACTATTTTAGCTACTTTGAATTGTTTGGGAAAAACTCCGTTTTCTTTTGTAAACATGCATTAATTGTATCACATAAAGGTTCTATTACATATTCTGCAACAGATTTGATGAGGCTTTAAACCTGGTTTATAATGGATGTAATCGGTTACTTCTTCTGTATTCTGTAAGATGTGTGATGTGAATGAGAAGTGTGTGGTTCATAATCATTTCAGTAATCTGCTAACTTGACGACATAACCTTTCTTATATCTGTCAGATGGATCCGTTTGTTGAAAGTTACATAATTGGATCTGCAATGTTTATAACAATAAATATTGTAGCGAAATATAAAATACTCATCAAAAAGTAAACAAAGAACAAATAGAACATCCTTGCTATTTGTTGGGAAAGAGCGAAGAGTGAAGTATGTACCAGAGTGGCTCTATACGGACACGGAGTATGGCTGACTTCAGTAAAATTGTATTTGAATAAAATAATATGTTTGGTAATACATGAAGAGTTTTAAAGTTAGATACTGAACTAATTTTTGGATATCATATCGTAACAGTTAAACATTAATTAATTCCACAGTTTTTTAGAGTATTAAAGCATGGCTACTTTTTTTAAAATAGCGCCTATGGCCATACTCTTTTTATATAGTGATACTCTAGGAAGTTGTCTTAAAAGTTGGCGAACCTTACTGTTACAGTGTAGGTAAACGTCAAATCCAGTGTCATTATGAACCGTAACATAGAAAAACCTATAGCTCATGTTAACAGAACACAGAAGAAGTCAACAGTTACATCCATTATAAACCAGCCTTTAGCCCATGGAATTTTTACTTTTCATTTGGCGTATGATGTTAGAAATCTCTACTGGTGTTGTTGGCTCCAAATAAATAGAACTATTACAGTTGTTTACTTTTTTAAGAAAACAATTGTAATCATGATTTGTAGGGGGTAAGTGATTGGAAATTTCATCCACCATTGACACAAAATGATCATTGAATTCATCTGCACTTATATCACATTTATTGTTATTTACATTTCTTCCTGATTCATTATTGATCAAGGACCATGTAGTTTTGATTTTATTTGTTGATTTAGCAAGTGCATTATGATTGCACAATTTTCGAGACTCTGTTACCTTGTTTTGATAGAGCTTTTTAAGTTTATCGTATTTCATTTTTAAGTGTTCTATATTATCACGATTGCCAAATTTTATTATTTCTAATAAAAACAATAAGTGCTCGCGCATTTCTTTTAATTTTGAAGTGATCCATGTATTGGTTTCCGGCTTGATAGTTGCTTATTGAACTGAACTGGAAAAGCAATATCTCTGTAATATAAGAATGTATCTAAAAGTATATTACATTTTTCCTGTGGGTTGTTTTCAGCGTAAAGATCATTTCAAGATTCACGAGTTAACAAGTAGGTAAATGTGCTCAAATTAGACTCATTGTTGTAGCTTCTCAATTGTTTCTTGACTGATCCAGATGCGTTATTATTAGCCATCGTAATTTCACTAAGGAATATAATAGAGGAGTGATCCGATAGACCAAGATCCTGCATTGATACTGAAAAGTTTGAATTTAAATTTGTAAACAAATTATCGATACATGTCCTACTATGATTAGAAATACGTGTAAATTGCTGTTTGACTGTGAGGCTCAACCCGTAGCTAGTCATCAACTTAATTATTTCATCTTTATTAGTAGTAAATAAATAGTTTATTGTTACCTTTCGGTGTACAAAATCTTTACAATATTGCATTTGCATTTACATTTAAAGTGGTAGGTATATTTTTATGTTCAACATTTTTATTTTGTTCTTATACTGTATACTTTTTTCATCCATTCCGTGTCTGGGTTTCCGTCATGTAAAATTTGTTGTGTTGATTTGCCGTTGTATAGTTTTTCGTTGCAGTCTCTTCTTAAATGGTCTATTGTCTCAAAGTCTCTCCCACATATTCTGCATTGTCTGTCGTCGTCTCTCATCCAGTATTTATTTCTTTTTTCTTCGTTTCCTGCTCTATATCTTGCAATTATTTTTACATTTTTGTTGTCTGTTGTCAAGTATCGTGGTTTATTTGTGGTCAATAAGTGTTTGTATCCTGGATTATAAGTTGATTTATTTATCTTTTCTCTTCTTATTTGAATTTGAATATCTTGTTCTGTCTGTGTAATTTCGTCCACCATATTGTAGCCTGTATTTCTTCGTCTTTCTATATCTGTCGTTGAATGTCCGTTACTTTCATAAAATTTTGCTCGTTTTACTTCCCATTGATTCTTTTCTTGTTTTCTTTCTTCTTTTCTTGATATTTCCACCCAACAGTCATATGCAAGACTTTTCTATGGTGTCCTTTTTAATTTCTCTTCAAACTTCATTGCTCTTCTTCCTGCTTCTGTCTTCATTTTGAACCGTAGAGATATTTGAAATTTAAAAAAATGACCATTCATAAGTTGCCAATGCCTTTAATAAAGTCGAGACATATTGCTGTCAGGTGACAAGGTTGATATGTCAAACAAATTTATTCGGAGGAAATAAAATGCTCGAGTGTTATTCAACGAGATAATTTAAGGCTCTACACTTGTGATAATAATATGATGAAAAAGTGTCTTCGACATATTACAAATTGTATAGGTACTCTAAGGCCTCTTTCACACGATGCGACTTTTCGCCGTGCGCCGTGTACGACACGACGTCGTATTTATTGATGACCATTAATGTATCCCAAGCAACATTATTACCAAAAAAATACGTCTGCGGACTCATTTATTTGCGTCAGTATGACGTCTAAAATATGGTCACAAGATATCTATAGTGCGTCGTAGCGCGCAGCCATTTGACGTTATATTTGTACGTCTGCAGTCGGACTTTTATGACTGTATTTTGATGTCAGTGACGATTGTAGGTATTTAAAAAATAGTATTCAATTTTGCAGTATTGGTTTCCTTATTTTTCTTTCTTATCTTTCTTTATAATTATCGAGATTATAATCCATAGAACTGGAGAAAGATACAAATGTAAATTTGATATTAACTGGATCGTGCTGGACTTGAACTCGAATCCTAAGGACGTGTTCCCGGGTATTCCAACGACGCTAACCGCTCGGCCAATTAGACATATAATTTGGTGATATGAAATATGAATATAAAGTAAATAGATTTAAAACTAAAAATTTTAAATACATTATAAATAAAATTATTCATTGTTCTAAACGTTATTATTTTGACAAGAAAATCTTTTCTCTCTGCAAGTTTATGAACTTCCGGATTACCTACGTTTTTCTATCTAAATCTTTTCAACTCTTTTAAAATATGTAGAGGACACCGGGGTTGATTGTTACGGAGGTAAGTTGTTACAGGGCACATTACAGGTACCTAATGCAAAAGACTAAGAGATGTGCTTTAAAGACACACACGATCATGGTATCGTCTGCTATTGTCTCTTGTCTTCTAGTGGCGTCTATGTAGTCACTGAATAGGTACTGGGGTGTTTCTATGAAACATTTGTACTTGTACAATGTAGTTTTAAATAAACAGCACTACAATTTTCATTTTTTGCGAATTCGTAGATTATTTACAAGTTGTCAATAATTATAAATAAAATGTATTGATAAATATTTTTTTCTAAATTTTATTCATGTTATTGTTACATTATGACTTGTAAATTACGTCCATAGACGTTTTAAACAGATAATTTTTGACAATCATATTGTCACATTATAATCACGTCTGCAAACGTCCTACACAAGTCACTTTGTGACAGTCATATTATGACGTACGTCTTGTCTGTAGACGTTGTATTTGTGACAGTCATATTACGAGACGACCATATAACTACGTTACCAGACATCATATACGTCAAGGTCTTTCAGTTTCACTTGAGTCGACCACGGCTTTACGTCGGACACGGCCGCCATGTACTCCACGGCGTATATCAACCTCTGTCAAATCTGTTCATCTTGTTGCTTTCAATGTGGATGCATACAATTTTGTAAAATAGAGATTGCGGTTGATGTGACTTAGAATCTTATTTAATGTTCTTATTGACATTCTAAAATAATTTAAAAATTTATTTTCATCGTTTCATAAATTACCAAATAACGTTTCAAAAGCCCCAACTATAGACCTTTCTACATTTAGTCCGCCATTTTGTATGTCGCAGCTAATGTCAAATATTATATCAGCTTGTATAATCAAAATATGCACACTCAGTGTCATCTCTTACTGTATGAAGTCTCTGTAAAGTATAGAGAAGAATACAGTCAGTGGCGACACGAGAGGGTGTTCATTTTGCTTGGACGAGCTGCTATAATTTTTATTAACATTAAGCTGCATCATGGCGGGTGACACACTCATGTTGCCACTGGAACTATAGAACTGTATGAAAATGGGTTCAAAACCAGAAAAAGAAATTCAAGAATTTTCATACTCAGAAAAATTCAAAACTAGAAGATGCAAATCTAGAAAGTTCATGGGAATAAAATACCTGCATTAAAAGATTTATATACAGGAAAATTCAAATCTATAATTATATACTCGGCATAAATGCAAACACAAGAAGATGCAAATCTAGAAAAGTATAGTTAAACCGAATATTGTGGGACTCAAGAATGGAATTGGGTTGTTCATTTAGTTTATTTCAACCTCTAATTTGTGTATCTCCCTTGTGTTGATGAAACAAACTTGTTTTCTAGATCTAGATTTGTATCTCCCTGTGTTTCCATCTTCCTAAATCTGCAGAATCTAAAGTTCTAGATTTGCATTTTCCTTTGAATGAATCTTTTACTGCTGAATTTTGTTACGTTATAAATTTTCTAGATTTGAATTTTTTGTGTATGCATTTTCCTGTGTGTGAATATTCTAGAATTTTATTTTCTGGTGTCGAGTGTATTCTAAAAGAGCGCCGTAGTTTGGTCATAGTATTCTTGGACGAAAAGTCGTGTACTTTCCGGCGAACGGCGAAAAAACGGATCGTATGAAAGAGGCCTTACTATTGCACCTACACTGTTCTAGTTTTATATGTGTATAAATAAAAGATGAATCTAGAGTGCTTAGAAGCTGACATCCTGTTATTGTTCATATAGATTTGTTAATAAAAATTAAAGAATATGACTGATTTCAGTAATATTTACTCTTACAATTTCTTTAGTTCTAATTTTAAAATTAGTAAACTATTTTCTTAGCACTCTTAAGAATCACAAAACTGAAGTGTTTCAACAACAACAAAGTTGATACGTTTATAAACAAACTAGTAATTTGTCATTTAAAATTGTGAATATTTGCTACACTTTCATATACAGAGATGTTGCTAGTTGCACAACAATGTTCACTGCATGGTAAATCCCGCCTATCCCGCCCGTACCCCGTACCAACCGCTACGCTGTACCGCCGTGCGTAGGCGATTGCTGTCTTTCGAAATTTGCTGGTTTACTGTGGATTGAAATTTAAAAGATTTTGTAGTTGTGGATGTGAAAATTATATTTAAAAAATTTCTATGGCGAAAAGTAATATAAATTTAAACCGAAAACCACAGTTATCCCTAAGAAATAAAAATATAAATAATTGAAAACACTAACTACGATTATTTAAGGGAAACTGAACTACACTCGAGGAAAATAAAAACGCACCACTTGAAAATGCACCAAAAATGACAAAATTTCAAAGTGCGATATCTCGGCTGCATTTCGACGAAATTGGATGAATCTTCTAGTTCTGAAAACGTTGAAGTCTTATCTTTAATGTCATGATAGCTAATGTGACAAAAAATCTACTCCACCTCCTCCCGCCCTCTAAGAAAAACAACTGTACCTGATGTCCAAAAAGGTACAACTTTGGCAACTTATACGCAGTGCCAAAAAAATCGTGGACCTTATTGGCCAACAGAGTAATAAAGATCAGACTTTTTCTGCAAGGTCCGCAAAATTTCAAGTACCTACGATGATTTGGCGCAATGTTATGAAGTTTTGAAAAAAACTTCGCCAAGTTATGGCCAAAAACCTCAAAATGGCACTTTTTTTTCAAAAATTCATAACTTTGCGCCAAATCATCGTAGGTACTTGAAATTTTGCGGACCTTGCAGAAAAAGTCTGATCTTTATTACCCTGTTGGCCAATAAGGTCCACGATTTTTTTGGCACTGCGTATGAGTTGCCAAAGTTGAACCTTTTTGAACATTAGGTACAGTAGTTCTTCTTAGGGGGGTGGGAGTGGGTGGAGTCGATTTTTTGTCACATTGGCTATCATGACATTAAAGATAAGACTTCAACGTTTTCAGAACTCGAAGATTCATCCAATTTCGTCGAAATGCAGCCGAGATATCGCACTTTGAAATTTTGTCATTTTTGGTGCATTTTCAAGTGGTGCGTTTTTTATTTTCCTCGAGTGTATATGATATAAATATTATATATAATAATTGTTATCTATAATTTTTAAACTTATAAACTATAAGTTTACCTATATTTGATAACTAAAAAATTGACACTGACCATGCGATTTCACTGCCAAATGTGAATTTAACCAACTATGAAATTATCGTAGAATCTACAAATAAAAGGTAAATATAATTTTAACAATTCGTCATAACGATCACTCAGAAAAGGGTTGTTTCTACTGAAAAATTATTATAAAGAAATTGTTATGTGTAATTTTTTAACATATTATATAAAATATTTTAGTTCAGCTGTATCTGATATCCCAACAATGGATACTGACAATGCGATATCAATGTGAATGTAACCAAACCAATAATGAAATTATCGTATAGTGATTCTGATGCAAACCAATAACTAAAGTTATTCAAATGTCAATATGTGGACCTCTAGAATCAGAATCATTCATCGTTTCACAGTGTTATTTTAAATAAAGATATTTTAGTAGCAATAGCAATATTAGTAAGACGTGTGAAATTGTCTAAAAGTTTATTATTATTTTGCAATATTTCTTGTCCTATTCCACACTGGATTTCAACTACCTATATTTCTATAATATTATCATTTTAAGCATCAACATTGGTAAGTTCCATTTCAGTATTAAAAATCTCGTTAAAATAGTACCTATTGTTGTCATTTTAAGTCATTCAATGGTAAATGTAACATTAGTTTCGTATAACATTTGTTAAAGGTAAAAGTTTTTTCTTTAATATAGATGCTTGATCATAATCCTTATCCGAAAAATGTACAGAACACAACGGTATTTTTTTTAGAAATAAATTTGTCGCCTTAAATTTAAATAAGCCACATTTTATATAAGTAAATTTAGATATTAATGGAATGAAACGGTAACAGAGTTCTCAGTCTTCAAAGTTTAATTTATGATGATTATCATCAGTTAATAAATAAATTTAACTTTGAAGACTGAAAACTCTGTTACTTTTTCATTCCATTTACCTAAGCAGTCAAGAAATAACAATTCAAATTAGATATTAATGTCTGTCTGCTATTTTAAAAATGAATATTTGGATATACTAGAATGGATAGCACAACCTTTAATGCTACAATGAACCATCTTATATCTTATTAAATTATTTGTCAGTGATATAAGTGACAGAAACAATAAGTAATCTGCGTAGTGGAGCGTAGTGTGCCGTGTGTGGTGCTGGTCATGTATGACGTCACGCAAAACCTCAAATCAACTTTCGAAATAAAGAGCATAAACGCCTCGAAAAAAACAACTAATATGCTTATAATTGAATGTACTATCGTTTGCTGGAATAAGTTTAATACGCTTGGATAAGTTGCCAATGCCTTTAAACAATTTTTCTTTTCAAATTGCTGGGCAACAAAGGTTCCAATACAAACAGAAATTTATCCGGCAAAATAAAAAGTTCTTACAGTTGATAAATTTACGTCGATGCTGCGCTTGGGCAATATGCAATAAACAAAATATGACAAATTACCTCTGGTCATATAATGTGGTTTTGGTATTATACGAGTAGTTTATCTGTATATATAAAAATGAATGTCTGTTTTCTGGTAACGCCATAACTTGAGAACGACTTGACCGATTTGAATATTTCTTTTTTTGTATTGTTCGCTGTAATACAGGGGTGGTTTTAAAAAGAAAAAAAATTGAGAAAAGCCAAAAAAATAGCTGAAAAATCTAAAAATTCAAAATGTACAGTAATTTGTAGCTTAATTGAACAAAATAATAAACAGATTAGATAACGTTTAATTAAACTACTACCTATATATTAATTGTTGAATAGGAATTTCGAATTAAGTTGGTCTAGGTGTTTTGAAGCAGACATTTTGTGGGATGTTAGTATTTAATTGACTTTTGGTTCTTCGAAATACCACCAATTAGACGTACCAACTTAGGTCGCAGAACTCGCAATGCTGCAAATCTAAGATACATACGAGCAAGTTAAACTGACGAGCAACGCGAAGCGCGAAATAAAGTTGAACGGAATCAATATAAACGACGTAGAAATGTTGCGTTTAATCCGTATCGAGCTGCATTCAATTATAACGTGGCAATCGATTACAGTTTGCAGCAAATCGTTGCTATTGGACCAATGAACGTTGTGTGTCCACATTGCAAGGCATTAAAATGAAGCACCTGGATTGTGTTGCGCCAGTGGCCAAGTCAAATGGACGCCATTGGTACCGCCACCAGAGCCACTACATTTATTGGTTTTCGGAAATGGGCCAGATTCTATTCCTTTTTTTGACTCATCCAGCAATACAATAATTGCTTTCAAATGGCGTCATTTGGCGCAACAAGTCATTCGAGATAATTTTATGCCTACTTTCAAGGTAAGTATAACGGAAACAATAAACTTTTACCACCATGTGTCTGGTGCAAAATACGTTGACAGCTTTCAATGTACATGGTGGTGTTAAGTACGTTGGTAGTTCTGAATTGTCAAAAGCTACCATGGGGTACGTTCCGATTCAGTATCCGGACATTGTCCAGACAAGATATTTTACCCAAAACCGTTCAGAATCAAGTGAAGATTTGTCAAGGTAATTTTTAATTTTGTTCGGAATCATTACCAGGCGATCGTCCGGACAATGAAATCTTACCTACCTCCAAGAGGTAGTTAAAAGTTGTCTGACATGCGCAGTTCAGTTTGTTGTTATGTGTAAATTATGTATCGGAGATATTTAATTAGGTTTTTAAAACACTTTATTTCTCGTTGATACAGTTTTATTATATTGGTAGATATTTATTATAATATTACAATGGTTTGATATACAAGCGTGCGTAAGCAGACGGACTGACCCCGTCTCTCTAGATGCGAGCGTATTTATCTCTTTACTTATCGCATGGAAAATTACCAAGGATGCTGATGAAATATATATAAGGTGTGATGAAATATGGTGAAATACAGTGTGTGGAAATATATAATTCCTCCCCTTTTAGTTTTCGCCATATTTTACTCCAAAGTTCTTTCTCTATTCAAAGTACATTGTTTTTCTCTACATTTCCTTATTTTAGGTATTATAAACCTTTTTATAATATAATAACATATTATTATAATTACAATTAAGTATAATATATAAGAGTGATTATTGATTTTGTGTTATTTAATTTTAAAGTAATTGAATCTTTTTTCCGAAATTTTTAAATTCTATTTCTTTATTTATTTCTGTGTAAATATGAAATTATTTACTTGGCAATCTTTATTAATTCAACAGTATTTTCTTTTCTATATTATGGTACTTACAATCATCATTCTTTTGATTTATTACAATAGTATTTAGACATTCACTTATTTTCTAAAAATTGTGTAATACATAAATATTTATTATTAATATAAGTACATTGATTAATATTATAAAATTTTTCCTGTAAATAGTATAATTGCTGAAGTTCATTTTAAATCATTGGTAACGGTGTGAATTGGTATAATTTATAATTATCCTGGAAAAATGTGGGAATAGTAAGGATAAAGTGTATTTGTCCTTCATGATATTTACAGTGTGATCAATTAGTTCATTTAGATTCCAAATATTTGTGTCTTGTGTTATTTGTGTTATATCAGGTGCTCATAAGTAATTATACTAGTGTCTAATTTGTGTAATTAACAAAATGTGAGCCTATTTTCAATTTGTTTCATTATTTAATTTTTAATTGATTGATTCTAATATTTTTGTCTCTATTTTTCTTATCTAATATTTGAATTTTTCCTAATAAAGGATTATAGTTCTTTACTGAATATTTCCTAAATAAGGTTTTTTAATTTTGTGAATGATTCGCGGGTTTTGTTTTACGTAAACTTCATTTTTAATTTCTAATGGGTTGTCATTTTCGATATATCTTTTAAATATATCTCAATTTTGTCCGATATTTGTTGTCTAATTGCGGTTTGTTTTGTCATGTGGTTATCTATTATGTTTTCTGTTTCTTCTTTATTGAAAATGTTTTCTTTTGAGATGCCGAAAAGTATTTCATTTGGGCTGAATTGCGTTGTACTATGTTTTGTGTTATTATAGGCTAGGATAGCCATTTGAACTTTTTCTGATATAGACTTGTCTTTAATATGTTGTTTTGAATGTATTATTCTAATTTGTTTAATTCTTGTAGAATGAAATCTTTCTACAGCATTGCTTTTAGGATTATTGATGCATATGATATGAATTTTTATTTTGTTTCTAATTAATAAATATTTAATTAAATTATTATTGAATTCCGTTCCGTTGTCCATTATTATTTCTTTTGGAATTTTATAAGTTTCAAAATAAGTTTGTAATTTCTTTACTACGGTCTTTCCGCTTTTATCTTCTACTTTTAATATTTGTCCGTGTTTAGAGAATTGGTCGAAAATAGTTAAGTACGGTTCTTTATCTAATGATAATAAGTCTATGTTTATTATTTCGAACGGAGTCCTTGGTGTGGGTGTAAGATTGTCGGTGGTCTTTATTGGTTTTCTTTCATACTTGTTACATCTGCATATTTCGCAGTTGTTTATGTAATCTTGAATGTCCTTGTTCATTCGAGGTCAGTAATATTTTTCTTTTAACTCTCTGATAGTGGCTAGAATTCCTCTATGATTTGTTATACCCGTATGAAAATCATGAATAATTTCTAATTGTTCTTCTTCGTTTTCTATGTTTTCTACTAATTTTGTACAGGCTATAATATTTATAGAATTTGCTTGAAATTTATTTTGTAAGATCTTTGAAACTTCTTTATCTAGAGATTTTTGAAAGAGTGCTAAATATCTGATTTTTGGTATCAAATAGGTTTTTATAAATTCATTAACGTCTTGTAGTGCGTTCTGTTAGTCTATAATTTGGATAATTGGATACCAGCATTAAATTTTGCACAGACTATCTACACAATGACCTTTCTCAAAAACCGTCGAGACACAACTCATATCCCCCCAGGGAGGAAACAGTCACCAGAAATCGGTTTTTTTACTTTATATTGAAAACTGTACATTATATTAAAAAATAATTTTTGACAAAAAATGTTCCTCGTACAATTATCTACGAGTATAACAAAATATTGTTACAGTTTTTTTGATAAGACGAGCCGGTAGACCAATAATAATATTTTTATATTGAAGAAATTTTAGTACGGGAGCATAGGGCATTCTGTGGCAGGTTTCGTGCCAAAATTGCGGAAATGATTTTGTTCGGTCACAAACTACCTAGAGATTAATAATTTCCATGGTTTTATTCCATGTCCTAATGCAGACAGATTTGGTGACGTCATAAAGATGACGGACATGAAGAATGTGTAAAATCTTTATTTTTCAACCGATTTCAGCGTTACACGGCTCATTCGATAGAGATTTTTTTTCTGTACAAGGAGGTTGTTAGAAATTTCTCCGTAAAGTTGATTTTTCCCAAAATAATTGAAAAATGTCGAAATTTTATCGATTTTTGCAGATTCTTCATGTTTGCATTATACCCATGGTGGATTTGTTGATGAAAGGGTTAATGGAATTTATTTTGTTAAAATATATGTTAGAAGGAACATAAATTGCAGGAGAATCCATTTTTAAGGCTGTACCCCATTTTAGGTGGTTATCAATAGGTAATAGTTTCTTTCTGTTATCTCCCATATCTTTGATACATAGACAGCAATTCATAGCTCATAGGTACTTGTGCGTTAAAATGCTTTAATTTCACAATTAAACTCTTATATCTTACAATATAATCCTCGTCCTCTATATTTACGTCTGTATCCGTTCCATTTTGTGTAATTTGGACGGTTTTTTAAAGTTTTAAAACTATTTTTTTAAAGTTTAATTACTAATGCTATATTAATAACCACCTAAAATGGGGTACAGCCCTAAAAATGGATTCTCCTGCAATTTATGTTCCATCTTACATATATTTTAACAAAATAAATTCGAATAAACCTTTCACCAACTAATCCAAAATGGGTATAATGCAGACATGAAAAATTTGCAAAAATCGATAAAATTTCGATATTTTTCTAATTATTTTGGGAAAAATCAACTTTACGAAGAAATCTCTAACAACGTCCTTGTACAGAAAAAAATTCTCTATCGAATGAGCCGTGTAACGCTGAAATCGGATGAAAAATAAAGATTTTACCATTCTTCACGTCCGCCATCTTTATGACGTCACCAAATCTGTCTGGAATGGAATGACATTATGGAAATTAATTATATATAGGTAGTTTGTGACCGAACAAGATCACCTCCGCAATTTTGGTACGAAACCTGCCCTATGCTTCCGTACTAATATTTCTTCAATATAAAAATATTATTATTGGTCTACCGGCTCGTCCTATCAAAAAAACTGTAACAATATTTTGTTATACTCGTAGATAATTGTACGAGGAACATTTTTTGTTAAAAATTATTTTTTAATATAATGTACAGTTTTCAATATAAAGCAAAAAACCGTTTTCTGGTGACTGTTTCCCCCCCTACTTTCCCCCCTGGGGGGATATGAGTTGTGTCTCGACGGTTTTTGACAAAGGTCATTGTGTAGATAGTTTGTGTAATATTTCATGCTGGTATCCAAATATGAACTATCAAATGACTAACAGAACGCACTATTGTTCAAAAGTGTTTTCGTTAAATTTGCAATAAATCTTTGTTTTTTGTTATTAAAGTATTTTTCAATTTTAATGTTTGTGTCATCTGACACTTTATAAAATATGATTTGATTATCTGCAATGTTTATTCTGTCGTCTGAGTATTTTATGCCGGCGACTGGGTTTTCATCAGAGCTATGAATTGTTTGTTTGTCTTCGTCTTCATCAACATTATTTTGTTCGCTATCATTAGTGATTTCGTGTTTGTTTACACACGGCAATGAATAAACGTTTATATTTATATTAGTGTCTTCAAATATCTTATTTAATTTTGCTTTTACTTTTTCCCATTCTAAGTTGTCGATGCCACTACCTAATTTTGGAATATTAATAATTTCTAAATCATTTTTTATCATGTAATCTCTTAATTCTTTTAAAGGTTTGTCTAAATTTTTGTATGAAGGAGTATCATAATGGTTTATTTTTGTAATTAAATGGAATATAAGTTTTTCATCTGAATTTTGAATAATTAAACTTTTGTTATTTTGTGTTTTACAGTAATTTTTGCTTTGATATTTTTTATTGACTACTTTAGCTAATCCTTTAGACATTTGACAGTTTTGTGATATACAATGACCAAAAGGGTTTTGTTCTAATACATCTCCAATCTTTTCAATTAAATTATACTTAGGTTTTTGTCTTGATAAAAGGTCTGCGATTACGTTATCTTTTCCTTTCAGATAATTTATATCGAAATTATATTCGATAAGTTCAATTTTCCATCTTATGAGTTTCTGATTGGGGTTTTTCATATTATATAGCCAAATAAGTGGTTTGTGATCAGTTTTTATAATAAATTTTCTACCGTAAATGTAGGGTTTGAAATTTCTTACTGCCCAGACTATAGCTTTTAATTCTTTCTCAATTGTAATGTAATTTTGTTCTGCTTTGTTTAATGTTTTTGAAGCATAGCAGATAGGTAATTCTTTATTATCATGTTCTTGCGTCAGAACAGCGCCAATCGTAAAATCGCTTGCGTCAGTAGTGAGAATAAAATCTTTGTCAAAATTGGGATTTTGTAGTATTGGTGATTCAGTTAGTATGTTTCTACATTTGGTAAATGCTTTTTTATATTCGTCATTGTCTATGTCAATTTTAGTATTTTTCCTTAAACAGTTTGTGAAAGGTTTTGTTAGTTCTGCGTAATTAGGTATGAATCGTCTGTACCATCCTAATGTTCCTAAAAATTGTTTAATTTCCTTTTTCGTTTTTGGTAAATTTAAATTTTGTATTATTTCTACTTTCTTTTTGTCTGTTGTTAACCCGTGTTCATTTATTACGTAACCCAAATATTTTACTTCTTTTTGAAAAAATTCCGATTTGTCTAATTGAATGTTTAGTCCTGCTTGTCTTAATTTTTCGAATACTAATTTTAGATTTTGAGTATGTTCATCAAATGTTTTGCCGAAAATAATTATGTCATCCATATAGACTAGACATATTTTATTAATTAGGTCACCTAATACATTATTAATCATTCGCTGAAATGTTGCAGGTGCATTTTTTAAGCCAAAGGGCATTCGAGTAAATTCGAAATGTCCTAAGTTTGTAGAGAATGCAGTTTTTTCTCTATCTTCTTTACGCATTTTAATTTGGTGGAAACCAGAGTGCAAATCTAGGGTTGTAAAATATTGAGATGGTCCTATGTGATCAAAAAGTGTATCTATATTCGGGATGGGAAATTTATCATCTTTTGTTACAGCGTTCAATTTTCTAAAATCTATAACCATTCTAGTTTTTTGTTTTCCGGATGAATCGAGTTTCTTTGGAACAATCCATATTGGGAAAGACCAGGGTGAAAAAGATTTTTGAATAATTTTATTTTTTTAAAGTGATTTTACATGTTCTTCTACCTCCTTTTCATATATTTGAGGTAATCTATAATTTTTAGTATAAACGGGTGTTTCGTCGCTAAGAATTATTTTATGTTCGATTGTACTAGTACATGTTAGATTTTCATTATCTTTGGGAAACAGATCTTCATATTGTTTTATTAATTTATTTAATTTTCCTTTTTTAAATTCATTCAAATGATTTTGAAAATTTTTCCATAATTTTCTTCAATGTGATTTCAGCATTTTTCTGAAATTTAATTTCCATAATCTCTATTATTAACGTTTCTGGAGTACTTTTGTGCATGAAATTTTCTTGTAAAAATGTTTTTAATTCTTCCCAATCGGCAAATTCATTGTTCCTTATTATTTCCATTGCTTGATCATTCAATTTTAGTTTTATCATACTAAAAATGAATAATCTTTGGTTGTTTGTTAATGCAAACGTATTTAGTAAATTTAAAATTATGTCTGTTTGTTTTATGAAACTTGGTAAAACTTTAATGTTACCATCATAATTTGGAATTGTTTTGAGAAATTGGTCAATTTCTCCAATTGTTGTAAAAGCCATTTTTCTGACTGTAAGTTACTTGGTTTAAGTTTAAAATTAAAATTTGACACTGGGTCTAATTCTGTATCAGAATTTTCACTTATAGTACTTAGTGTACTGTCACTATCGTACATAAATTTTAAAATATTGTGTGTGTTCGGTACTGTGACGGTACCACGATAGCTTTATTACTAGATCGTGTCTAGAGCTACCCCTTCGTGTAATAATTATTATAAGTACAATTTTTATATTTTAAAAATATGACTTACAAAGTAAATATGAATACTAGGAAAGTTGTCCACAGTTTTAGGAGCATTCCTAGGGTAGTACTGCTTGGCTTGGGCTTGATGTCGTCGTTGTGAAGAACAGCAAGTCTGCTTTAAAGGTGATTTCTCGGGTACAGCAAGTCTTCTTTAAAGATGATTTCTCGGGGAACAGCAAGTCTTCGTTTTCCGGAGACGTGAACCAGGTGAGACAGCTACAGGAGACGTGAACCAGGTGAAACAGCAACAGGAGACGTGATCTTCTTTTAAAGATGGGTCGTGGTTAGACCCTGATGGGCTACAGGTAGAAGCCGTTTATCTTCTTTGTAGGTGTGTAGGTGTGCGGTAAAGAATTTAAAAATTCACCACAATTGTGTTTATTGTGTCGGCACTGTTATCTATCAATCCTACCAAGACTGCGCCAATTATGTATCGGAGATATTTAATTAGGTTTTTAAAACACTTTATTTCTCGTTGATACAGTTTTATTATATTGATAGATATTTATTATAATTTATAATATTACAATGGTTTGATATACAAGCGTGCGTAAGCAGACTGACTCACCCCGTCTCTCTAGATGCGAGCGTATTTATCTCTTTACTTATCGCATGGAAAATTACCAAGGATGCTGATGAAACATATATAGGGTGTGATGAAATATGGTGAAATACAGTGTGTGGAGATATATAATTTGTATATCTGTCAAAAACAGTTTCGCGTGGCAGAAATTTTTATGGTGTTTTGCATCTTTTTTTAGTAAAAATGAATGATAATATAGAAATTATGAAGTCTTTGTCTGTCTTCTACATAATTATATTTGGTGACACAATTCGCTTTCAGTATAATTTGGAATAACTTCTTCTAAGTATCTAGTTCTTTATTCTACTTGGATTATTTTCCGGTGGTGTTCTTAAAAATGTTCTAAAATCTAATCTATTTCTGCAAATAACGCCATGGTTCACAGATAAATATAATAGTCACAAATTCAAATTACCAAAAGTGACAGCGGGCTATAAGAGCATGGCAGTAGGCATGCTTAGTGTAATTTGGAATAACTTCTTCTAAGTACCTAGTTCTTTATTTTACTTGGATTATTTTCAGGCGACGTTCTTAAAAATGTTCTGAAAGTATCTATCCTAATTAATTGCTGCAAAACGCCACGGTTCACAGATAAATAATAGTCACAAATTCAAATTAACAAAAGTGACAGCGGGCTAAAAGAGTATGCGTACTGTCAAAGGGACATTGTTCAATAATGTCGTTCAGAATCAAAAGACACTCTTCTCTGTGACGTCATTCTCTAGACAAAATGTATCCGGTCAATTATCCATGGAATCGGAACGTACCCCAGAAGTGAATGCGTTTACAGAAGTTGAATGGCAGTGCTGCCAACGTATTTTGCCAGCCACAAATACTTCGCTATAAAATTACCTACATTACATCTACTTACCATTGCAGATCCAGGGTCAAATATATCATAGAACAAATATGTTTTTGAAATAGTTTTTTATTTATTTATTTGATGTTTATAACGATGTCAAATAGAGTACTTGCAGGAGGCTTGGCCAATGTTTCGGATTTGGCGGGATTCTGTTTGTGGACAACTGCTGTTCAGGTTAACATTGTGTCTTATGGCGGTTTTGTTTCTTATGAGTTATTTTTGTGTTTTTCCAGTATTAATTGCATGTTTCATTTATATTGTATACTTTTCAAGAAAGGTAAGTGTACGTATAATATATTTGTATTAAATAAATACATATAAAACAAGCATATTTTAAATGAAACTTGTATTACTAACACATTAAATGTATAGGTTAAGTTGGTTTTGTATCATCAAGTGCATGGATTTTCACTAATTCTTAAATTAATAAACTTAAAACATTTATTAATGTGTAAGAAAATATACAAAATATAACGGGTATCTATATTACAGTTTTATAAATTGTTTTTATTATGACAACAGTTCATTACCACACTTTAACATACGATATTTTAAAAGTGCTTCATATTTAGGATAATTTTAAGTAACCAGTATAATATATGAACTTACCTTAATCAACTTCATACGTTTTCTTTTTTTAAAACAACGTAGAATGCGAATAAAACATATTTTTACAAAAGTAAACATGAATACTCCATAAGACTCCATGTTAAAATTTTGTTGGGTTGTCCACAAACAGGTTCGCGCGCTTAGTTTTTGACTGTCACGTGACTGTTTGTGACCTTGTTGCAAGTACTCTATTGCATTTAACATTGTTGCCGGCGGTTATCTAATTCAAAGTTTACTGCTCCGATTGAGTTCAAATTTGGTATGGTAATAGCTTAAGATCTGACTAAAATGTCAGTCCGCCATCTTGAAACAAAATGGTGGCTAGCTAACTCAAAATGTACTGCACCGATTGGGTTCAAATTTGTAATAGTTATAACTTATAATCTAACTTATGACATGAGCATACTAAAATATCAGTCCATAATCTTTAACCCTTAAGTGGACGCGCAGTAGCACTGAGTGCTTCGTTTTAGTTTAATGTAGTACAAATTTTATTTCTGATATTTACGATTGGGCACACCCCCACATATCCTACGACTGTAGTGTCAGCCTACTAGAGCCGAGATGGTTTTCAGTTATCCTTAGTGACTTTAAAGTTATGGACGTGTTTCCGACGAACCGCACAAGCGTAGCACGCAGTGCTACTGCGCGCCTACTTGTGTAAGTAAAATTGAAATTTCTAGGTTTTGCAATTTATATGAATTGGTTAATTTCAAATGCTTGTTTCATATAATTATTATGGTTTCAGACCAGTAAAAGACTCAAAAAATTTAACTGAGGAAGAGCTTGCCAAATTGTCCAAACTACACACGTTTGTGACAAATGTGCAGAACAGGAAGTTTCCGAGAATAGTGATTAAGTTACATTATTCTATTTTTGAAGCATTTTTTATATATTAGAATATTAATTTCTTTTATTTTTGCATTATGCTACTTTATTCTTATTATTATGATTTATCAAAACCAAAGATACATTTCAATTTTCTTGTTTTTTTTGTACCCTTTTGTAATTTATTGTTATTAATAAATACTTTATTTCAATAGTAACTAGGTATATTTATTTATTTCACATAAAATTTCATAAGAAATTGAAAATGATCAGTGATATAGGTAGTTTTAAAGGATGGTGCACAAAGTGCTCCGCGCGCCCAGTTATGTAACAAAAATTGGCGCGCCCACTTAAGGGTTAAACAAAATGTCGGTAACCGATTGGGTTCAAATTTGGTATGGTATCATGGGTGTAGTTAGAATTGCCACCATGCATGGTATGGTAATAACTAGGAATAGACTTGTTTAGTGTGACGTCACTTTCTGGTTCCAAACAAGAAAATGGCCACTCGTTGCTAAAGTAGTTGCTATGCTAGTCGATAAAACAGTTTGGTTTGACAATCAAACATCATTTATAAAGTAATGTATTACGGAACTAAACTTTATTACGTGTTTTTAAGCCACTTTAAAACAATTAAATCTCAAAATAAATTTAAAGACGCAGTTTTTGTCAAACGGCAAACGTCAAACCAGTCTGTTTTACCGACTTGCATAGCAACGGTCTTAGCAACGAACGGCCAATTTCTTGTTTGGAACCAGTGTGACGTAACCACTAAACAAGTCTATTCTTATAACGAGATTCCTTCAAATTCGAGTTGGAGGCGTAGCAACGCGCGCCGGGTCTGCTAGTTATTATTATAGATATAATAAATAATGAAGTTATTTTATCAAAATAATATAAATAGCATACAATTGATTTTTACTTAGAGAGGTATACAATACACACGTAGCCTAATAATCGCAGTACTTTGTAATACCTATTTGGATGTAAAAAAATACAGTATTATGGAGTATTAATAAATCGGTTTATTTCAACGTAAAGTACACCGATAATAAATATACATAATTATAACAAAATAAATTCGTATAGGCTTATAACTTGTATTTTCAATAGTTTAAAAAAATGAATGAGTAAAATAAATATTATTCTAGTCTCTTTCTAATATCTAAAAATATGAACTATTCATATTACACGCACATTGTTACAATTTGCGTCTAATTAAAGAATAATTATACTACAATTGCTTCGATTTATTGGAAATAGATAGGATGTTAAGAAAATAACTTTATTAATTCGAAACTAGAGTAGCATTTTAGATACACATCATCGATACATATTTTTTATCTACTTTTATCATTTTATATAAAATGGAATGATATTAAAACGATTATATTAAATGTCAAAATATTAACAATCGCTTCATAAAAACGTGTTCAAATACATTTAAATTAATTACTTATAAGTTTTAGTACCTTAATACACAATAAAGGTACAATTGAAGAATATTTACATGAGAGGCACTACTCTTAATAGATCACATTGATATGCGCGCAGTTCAGATCAGTCAGGTTAGTCGTTTTTAGATTAGAAATAAGTTAGTGGCGAGATAATTTGAAATAATGTGGCACATAGTTTGTTGAGTATTTTCGGATAATTGTAAACAGTACAGTTATTTTTATTGGAGACTGAATCATCACAACTTTTTTCTCAATCACAATAAAACACCGCGTGCGAGGCGCTGTCCGAGGTAAAAAGTACCACAATAAAAAAATGACGAAAATTATCTAGCAGAATTAGAGATATGATTTCGTGATTTTTATTAGGAAACCAACATTTTACTCGTAATAGTATGTGATTTTGACACTGACGAAATGGTAACGAAAAATCGAGCAAAAACACCAAACATATTTTCGATCTGAACTTCATGAATAATGGAACTATTTACTTAATCTTTTATTAAAAAATCTGATGAGACCACCACATGACCTCTCGCCACAACTCGCCTACCTCTTATTTCTATGTAGGTACTTAATATTAATATAGTATACTATGTAGTATACAGTACGCGATATGAGAGATGGCCGAACTAACAAATTTCAAATTGGTATACAATATTAATCGAATGAAAATAGATTATCATGAAATTTTTTGGCAGAAACTGCTTCGCTACCTTGAAATAATGTAAATAGAAGCTGTCCAGCTAGGATTTTCTCTTGTCTCAGTTGCTTTCAGTTCAGGCGAGTTATAAGTTGACGAATTGTGACTCTGCTCTGTGTAGAACATAGGCTCATTCTTTCTCTTCCATATCGCTTCGGCCAACTCTGGCTGCGTGAACAGTACGTAGGTAGGTACTTATAAAAATAGTCATTTCATGAAAAGCTTCACTCTCTCATATAGCATATATTAAGTATATAGAAATAAGAGGCAGGAGAGTTGTGGCGAGAGATTATTTGTTGGCCGCATCAGATTTAATTTTTTTTTTTTGGTAAAGTCACGATGTAAAAAACGCAGCGGAAAATCAAAAGCAAATTTAAAAACGAAACATATGAAATTGTGTTTCATGCTCGATACATTATCAATCTCGCAGTTAATATAACCAGGCGGGAGTGTGATAGAGGAGGCGTGACGTCAGTAGGCCGATATAGTTACTAGACTTTGGGTTGTACGCAGCAGATTTAACTTTATTTCAAATATACTTAACTACTCAATTAATTTAAATAATGCCTCGCTAATTTTGTGTTGTGTTACAGCAATTATACAAGTTTAGAAGAAAAAATAATTATATTTCAAATTTATAAGAAGAAAGAGGTACCTACGAGTAACTCCAAACAGCAGTACAAAAGTATTATCCTAATTATTGTTAGTTAGTAAGTCAATAAACTAGTGATGGGTCTTTCGTTCATTTTTAGTGAGTCAGTTCATTTCGCTCCGCTCAGTAAAGTGAGTCGTTCGCACTGAGTCGTTCACTCGAACGACTCTGTAAAACAGCACTGTGCGTTTCAAATGACACCGTGCTGCTCAGCTGAGCTGCTCTGCTCATGCTCACAGCACTGTGCGGTGCGCTCGGCTCGCCTTGTGTGCATGTGCGATGTGCGCATGTGCCAAACTGCATGTTATTAAGACGAACAGCTTTGTTTAAAATTGTTTATTTTTTGTATATTTTATTTTAAAAGATTTATTTTCTAAATAAACTCGGTATAAAGCCTGACGCCCTGTGGTAGTAGGGAGGCTACACTCCCGCCTAGTAAAAAGGGTCCGCTGTGTGTAACGTCATAAAACAACAAGAAAGTCTAATCTTAAAATCATATTTTAGTGCGTTCTGTTAGTCATTTGATAGTTTATATTTGGATACCAGCTTGAAATTTTGCACAGACTATCTACAACATGACCTTATTAAAAAACTGTCGAGACACAACTCATATCCCTCTCTGGAGGGAAAGTATGGGGAGAAACAGAAAACGGTACCTATTTTTGCTTTATAATGAAAATTGTTTCAGTTACCAACAGGTTTCGAGGTTTGACATAAGTTTTGGTATAAGAATGTTTTTCGTCTTATAATTTAATGTTGACAGTCTTCATTGTGTCACAATAGGGTAGTTTACCATAGTAGCAAATTAGCAATCCAGTCAATTATATTGAAAGGAGACCCCAGTAATAAGTTACTACCATGAAAAAAGTTTTCAAAAAGTTAATAGTTCTTTAAATATTTAAGATTTTACGTATCGTACATCTACGTCACAGTAATGCGTTCTCTCTCAAGCTCTCTCTCTCACACATCTATCCTATTCTGAATTATTGCAACGTGTATGCCGTCTATCTTTGTTCAACGTAGTGTTTCTTTATCTATGAACTTTCATGTAAAGTAATGTACTTTAAAAATTAATCACAATAAATTAAATTTATTTATAACGATTTCTGCCAAATAAAGTTACACGTTAGGGACTTAGCTTCGTTGAGTCTTCGATATTAGCCGTAAAATATAAATATAAACCATAGGGACAGACAAACGATATAATTGTCAAAATATTTAACCAATTTGACATTTTATAATATATTTCGTAGATATCGTGGATCCGTTATCATTCCAATCAATGTCATTAATTGAAGTAACAAAAATTAAATTAAATTCTTTGATAATTCCAATGTACCTTGCCCGAATTTTGTAGTAAAATATGTGCAGTTTAGCGCGCTAGCATAAAATCATACTTTTTTTGCTAAATCTGTAATGAAAATTGATAAGCTTTGACCGAATACTCCCATTGCAAGATATGTTGAATGACATAGGTCTGCGAATCATATAAGTGGTACTAAAACTCAGGATCAAATTTTTGAAGGCAAATTTATAAATTATATATCTAAATAATATATTTTCACGTGTATTCTTACATACAGTAATAAAGAAACTACCAAATTGTATTTTATATTTTGTAACATTTAAAAACAGTTGATTTTACATGAGTACATTTTAATTCCAGCCCCATTGTTTGAGAAGATTTTCAGTTGTACATCTACGTCACACAAACTTTAAAAATTAATTACAGCTTTATTAAGAACAATTAAGGCTTATCAGTACTCTCAATCGCTTTCAAATAACATGAAGTTTCAATAAAAAAATTTTAAAAAAATTGGTAAACTACCCTATTAAATACATATTCATTAAGACCAGGCAAACTAGCTCAAATTTCAGCATTAGCCGAAACTAATTCGGACAAAAATGATTTTTGGCATTATAGTCCGGCGGTTATAGGACAAAACTATGCATTTTGTGATTTAAGTATGAAAATTGCCATACATGTCAATTAAACAATTCTCTTTCATATAAGAAGTGGTGCCAAAATGTTAAGTACCAGAGACTGTTGCCATTTAGAAAAAATGGCCGCCATTTTTAGTTTTCTTTAATTATCTGGTATGGTAATATTAAGGATATTGTAGAGTGTAGAGTAAAACATTTTCTATAAAATGGTATATCAATTTTTTCTGTAAGTGGTACAGTTCTCCAGAAAATCGTGAAATAATATATTGCGTCATAAGGGAAGATTATAGGCATATTACATCCCGAAGATTTTTGATGCACGAGCGAGCGAAGATATTTTTCCGCAACCATGAGATGTACGTATTAAATAAAAATAGTTATATTTGTAATGTAAAATACAATTTTATGAAAGTGTGTCGCTTTCCTGTTCACAACTCGGAAACCAAAACCATGGCAACATTTACCTTAAAAATAATAATAAAAATTCTGACAGTAAATTTTTATAAATGTTTTGGTAACTTATGGATAAAAAGTACTGCTTTTGTAATGTTGGTTTGTTCATTAAATTAATAATTGGCAACAATAAAGTGCTGTTATCAACATCATTCCAAAGGATTACACAATAATAATTGTGTACGCACTTCGTACGTATCTTTTTAAAACGTAACCTCAAATTTCAAGTGTTTAATTTTCGTGTTAAAAATAATTTTATAATAAATTTATTTTAAATTAATTTGAAGTTATATTCGTATTTACTTCAACTTAATACTATATAACACACATTAATCACTTATATAAATATTGAAGTTTTCTAATAGTCAAATTATTTTGATTCTAATTCTATCGGTAGATGTCGCGTCGTACGCATGAACTGTAAAAACCCGCCAATAGACCATATTAATTATTCAATGCGCATGCTCAGTAATCACCAATCACAATGCTGTGAGTCAGTGTTGCCAGACCTAGGGAAATATCCCTAGATCTAGGGAAATTCAACATTACTTAGGGAAATTAGGAAGAAACTGTATATTTAGGGAAAAAATCTAAAATTTATGATATGAAGCTTACATTATTATTCTAAACATGTGAGTAGAGGATTATCAACAATTGGGTTTACATTTGCATAGCAGCTAATGTAGAATGGGTGCTCTAATGATTTAAAAATGTAATATGAAAGTACAATTTCCTTTTTTTGTTTTTATTGGTAAAACATCACCGCACTGTTACATGGCATTTGAAATTCTTGGCTTGGGAGTTGTTATTCTCACTTTAAATTTTCCTCTTTTTAGCTTGAATTTAAAACAAATATACTTCGAATAGGGACAATACTGCGACATTATTCAATATGCCCATCCCATTTGTTAGTGGTGGATCCAAGGGTGGAGGAATGATCGCACCATCGCCCTCCTCTTGAGAAAATTTGTTCTTTAAGTTTAAATTTAAGAAATCGTTGCCTAACAAATTACAGATAAATAAATTTCCCAATTTTTATTTCATCAAATTTTTTAATTTGTTATATATTTTAATTTCTACTCGTGAAAGTAGATAAAATATATGTATTTTCCTCTCTACGGAAAAACCTAACTTTTAATGAAACAGTCGTTGACCTTGAACCCAAAAAAAAATTTGCCTGCGGCGCTATTTTCTCCAAATTCTAATCTAGGGAAATTTCTCATTTGATTTTAGGGAGAAATTTTTTAGCCATCTGGCAACACTGCTGTGAGTACTACCGAAATGGAACAAATGTTTCCTTATGGGAAAAAGTGAATTTTTAAACTAATATAGTAATTCATGAAGACAGAATCAAATGGCCGTTTTTTAATATCAGTTATATTTAATAACGAAGTATCGAATTCTGCCCCTGTTTAATATAAATGATCATTAGTTTATTATGTGAAAATAACTATGAAAATTTGAATTTTTTTAGCGGGATCCCAACATCTCGAGTGATAGATAACTCAAAAGTGTGTTTTTCTGTTGATGTAATGTCATATAATTTATATCAATATGCTTAGTTACAAATATTGTGTTTCAAATCATGTTTTAAAATTAAAAAATTAAAATTTTTAACACTGAAACGGCTGATCATTGCCAACTTATTTAGAAAAATAAGAAATTGTTGGCATCCCTGGCATCACTTTTTTACATCGCAAGTCAGCCGGAAGAGGCGCTATAATAATTGATATGGTCTATTATTATTACGTCCCGCGTTTCATATTTACCCGCAATTGTTAACCTCAAATAAGGTAAACAATCTGTCAATTACATCCATGGATACGGAAAATATAATTTGTTAGAACATAATTATTTATCCAATTAAATTATTCAACCAAATTGTTTTGATTCTACTTTGTATTGTTTATAATTAATTTGGGTTACCTAACAACCAAGTAAGATCGTATAAATTGGATAATTGTGTATTTTAAAGCAGCAGTAATCAAGGAGGAAGCAGTAATTATAAATCAGTAAAAGCGAGTACCGAGTAGACGTGTCATTTAACTTGTTGATATTTTTCCCAAATTCCTTACAGTTCCTAACAGATCAGAAGTGGAATTTGTAATCCAAATAGCCCGCATAGATCACAAATCGGATAGAAAAAGTTATAAGTGTAATTATAATGAGTGATACCAGTGATAGTGAAATCGGACAATGTTACCGCACCACGTAATGCCTGTGGCACACCGGCCGAGGAGCATCGAGGACCATCGAGTAACTCTTCGAGCATATACTGACTAGAGGCCGCCTTACGGCGTTTGTTGTGATCGGAAGATATGCGGTAGGGGAGATTAGCGGGGTCGGAAGCCGTGATGTATTGAGGGATGCGTAATTTCTTAGTATTATTCCACAAAGTAAAATAACACTCACAAAACCTCATAAAACTATTCACAAAGTAAACGCAGAACTTAGGGTTATAGTAAAATGACATGTGTGACAAGAAGTAACAAAGAATAACAGCAAAACGCTGCCCGCAATACACCATGACTTCCAGCCCCGCAAGTCCCCCCTACTGCATATCTTCCGATCACAACAAGCTATGCATTGGTATAGGGAATTACTTCTCTAGTCAGTATATGCTCGAAGGAGTAACTCCTCGATGAAACGATAGAACGCACCCCGTCCTCGACGAAAAATAGGGGCGCCGCTATTTTCATCGAGTTGTTCCTCGATGAAACGAATGTATCTCATTTCAGACGTATCTTTGGATTTGATTTCGCGCAAAACTTTGATGTATTTGTCACCGATTAAATAGAAATCCATCGCGGACGGGTGCGTTCTTTCGTTTCATCGAGGAGTTACTCGATGGTCCTCGATGCTCCTCGACCGGTGTGCCACAGGCATAAGAAATCACGAGTGAGTGACAAAAATTCAGAGGCGGACATCGACAAACTAGTTCTTCAAAAGGTTAACGATATAATGCAGCAAAATAATGAGATTAATACATTCCTGAGATGACGAAACAAAATCATTTTATTTGAAGTATCGTCTAGCTGGACTAGCTTAGGTTTGGTATAATGGATTGACTGAATATAATTTAACCTGGGGTGAATGGAAGAATGCTGTCTTACGTGTATTCCCTTCGCATGTAGACTATGTAGATCTGTTAAAGCAAATGTTGAGCCTAAAAAAGACAAATCTCGATTCCGTGATGCATTATTTCTATTCAAAAAATATGCTAGTTAAGAAATGCGGCATTCTGGGTGCAAGTGCAGTATCGTGCATCATAGATGGGCTGCCACTGGCATTTCAGGGAAACGCCAAAGCTGGCATCTATGATACCCTAGATGATTTGTTCTATGGATTCTTAAGTAAAATAGATACTCACGAATCTTTCGGTAGAAAGGCTACCGATAATAATTATGAACTTCAGCCGGGAACATCCCGTGGACATGAGATCAAATGCTTCAATTGCCATAAGTACGGAAATAAGACGATGCAATGTAGGTTCGTAAAGACAGATACCGCTGCCCACGGAAGGGACAGTACACCACATCCGACCAGAGTATGTTCCTGTGGAAAGAGTGGCCACACCGAAGAAATGTGCTGGTTAAATACCACAGTGAAATGTGTAAAATGTGCAAAAACGGGCCCGCGACGCGAGCACGTAAACTGCTTGAGGAGATCACCTCAATGCACCATAGTCTAGTCAACAAGTTAAAAATGGTGAAAAATAGAGATAAAGCTCCTAAAAATATGTGCGATAGCTCATTGGATCCGGAATGACGTCTAGAAAAATGTATTTTAACCATTTTCCAGCATGCAACAAATTGCAAAAGTTATAAACAAATAAAGATGAAGAAAAAAAGGCATTTAGTTTTTCGCTAATATTTCAAAAACTATTAATAATTTAGAAATTTTTAAAAAAGATTCTTAAAGAGGAGGAAATTTCCAATAAAAAAGTCCTAACTCCCGGAACTCTACCTCCATTATTTATAATAGTAATTTAACGCTGAAAATAGGGCTCCAAGCGGCCGGTGAGGTGTGCGTGTGCCGTCTCTAAAGCGAGTACATCATGTAAAATAATTTTTTTACAGTATCAAATATCAATTTAAAAATTTGAAAAAATTATGGTGTATTGTCAACACTTCAAAGAATTGAGTCTCGTTGGAAAAAAATTATTAAGTTAATTTTTAGAAAAGTTAGGCAATTGTTAATTAACAAAATTTTGTCGGACCTTCGTTGACATTGAAAACAACAAAAAATGTTTAAATAATCGGCCTAAAAAAATTTCGCTTCTTGGAGCCCTTCTTATATATATACTTAACAAGATCACGTCATAAAAGTTTTTAAAATTTCAATATTTTGTTTATTATAATTTTTGCAAGTTAACAAAAAATTAAATATTGATAAAATCTTATCAAAAAATTTTTCTTAAACAAACGTTAGGTTATTACTGTTTTCACAACTAATAATGGCGTCAAATAACGTAAGAAATTATTTTTTTATCCCATTTGTTTACAAATTGTTTATAAACTAATTGACTAGTTTCATACTAATGAAAATTTTTTTTTTACCATTTTGTTGTCTTGATAAAATAATGATTTTTAAGAAAAATAATTTTTCTTAAAAAAGTTTTTTTATTGTTTAAAATCGTTTTTTTATATTTCCATTGTTTAAATAATTAGTTAAAACTTTAGTTTATCTTTAAAAATCTTAATTTGCACTTTTCAATAGAACAACCAAAAAAAATATTTTTTTTGTTGATAATTTCATTGGTTATTAGGTTAACAATTTGTTTTAAACAAATTTCAAATCTCATTATATTTTTTTCCTGAAACTAATAAAAATTACAAAAACAACCATATATTGCAAAGTACCGAAAAAAAATTATTTTAATTTTATATTGTACTTTAAAAATTACGTGCTATAAAAGAAGCACTTGACTTTTAAACTATTCGAGATACGAAAATGAACATTAAGTCGTTTTTATATAGGATTGATTGAACTTTTAAATGAGTTATTAACCAAGTTTGTAGCTATTGTTGATCAGCTATTATATGCTTTTGTTTATAAAATTTCAAGGTTTTTTTGACATTTTCAAATCTTTTATGGCTTAATTAGTTAAAATATGCAAATACTGTGTTAGACCTTCAAGACAATTTTGTTTAGAGATAAAATATCTTCCAAAAAAGCTTTTGATGATTTTGTTTATTTAAAAGTATACAGATTTTCCGATCAAATTTTTTAGTTTTACTCGAATTTTTTCAAATTTTCTCCGCTATGTCTTTAAAATTTTTATACATTAATTAAGTATATTGTTATTTATTCTATCTATAATTTATTTAAATATCTTTGCTTTTATTTACAAAATTTTCAATATCATATAAGAATGAAATGGAATTATTAAGTAAACACAAATTATTTTTTAAGGACAATATTCGAAAATATATTTTTGTCAAATACAATAATTATTTTGTCATACATTATTCTTCATTTCAATAAATCGTTTACTCCTTTTTTTCACCGGAGAAGTTCCAGAGCAGCTCGGTTCAACAATAGTTCATCCTTATATGATATTGAAAATTTTGTAAATAAAAGCAAAGAAATTTAAATAAATTATAGATAGAATAAATAACAATATACTTAATTAATGTATAAAATATTTAAAGACATAGCGGAGAAAATTTGAAAAAATTCGAGTAAAACTAAAAAATTTGATCGGAAAATCTGTATACTTTTAAAGAAACAATATCATCAAAAGCTTTTTTGGAAGATATTTTATCACTAAACAAACTTGTCTTGAAGGTCTACACAGTATTTGCATATTTTAACTAATTAAGATAGCACGTAATTTTTAAAGTACAATATAAAATTAAAATAATTTTTTTTCGATACTTTGCAATATATGGTTGTTTTTGTAATTTTTATTAGTTTCAGGAAAAAAATATAATGAGATTTGAAATTTGTTTAAAACAAATTGTTAACCTAATAACCAATGATATTATAAACAAAAAAAATATTTTTTTTGGTTGTTCTATTGAAAAGTGCAAATTAAGATTTTTAAAGATAAACTTAAGTTTTAACTAATTATTTAAACAATGGAAATATTTAAAAAACGATTTTAAACAATAAAAAAACTTTTTTAAGAAAAATTATTTTTCTTAAAAATCATTATTTTATCAAGATAACAAAATGGTAAAAAAAAAATTTTCATTAGTATGAAACTAGTCAATTTGTTTATAAACAATTTGTAAACAAATGGGATAAAAAAATAATTTCTTACGTTATTTGACGCCATTGTTAGTTGTGAAAACATTATTAACCTAACGTTTGTTTAAGAAAAATTTTTTGATAAGATTTTATCAATATTTAATTTTTTGTTAACGTGCAAAAATTATAATAAACAAAATATTGAAATTTTAAAAACTTTCATGACGTGATCTTGTAAAGTATATATATAAGAAGGGCTCCAAGAAGCGAATTTTTTTTAGGCCGATTATTTAAACATTTTTTGTTGTCGTCAATGTCAACGAAGGTCCGACAAAATTTTGTTAATTAACAATTGCCTAACTTTTCTAAAAATTAACTTAATAATTTTTTTCCAACGAGACTCAATTCTTTGAAGTGTTGACAATACACCATAATTTTTTCAAATTTTTAAATTGATATTTGATACTGTAAAAAAATTATTTTACATGATGTACTCGCTTTAGAGACGGCACACGCACACCTCACCGGCCGCTTGGAGCCCTATTTTCAGCGTTAAATTACTATTATAAATAATGGAGGTAGAGTTCCGGGAGTTAGGACTTTTTTATTGGAAATTTCCTCCTCTTTATGAATCTTTTTTAAAAATTTCTAAATTATTAATAGTTTTTGAAATATTAGCGAAAAACTAAATGCCTTTTTTTCTTCATCTTTATTTGTTTATAACTTTTGCAATTTGTTGCATGCTGGAAAATGGTTAAAATACATTTTTCTAGACGTCATTCCGGATCCAATGAGCTATCGCACATATTTTTAGGAGCTTTATCTCTATTTTTCACCATTTTCAACTTGTTGACTAGACTACCACTCCGTAGACAAATGCTGGTCAAAACCAAAGAAATAACAGAAAAACGTGCACACGCTGCAACAGCAAGTATCTAATTCTATGTATAATATTACTGTAACTCTTAATGATAAAAATTTCGTAGGGTAAGGGTATATTGACACTGGTAGTCAAGTCAATATTTCACACATTTCGGTGGCCAATAAATTAAATCTTAAGTTAGAGAACTGTGATGTTGTAATTAGAGGTTTTGGCAATTATGAAGTTTTACCGTTGGCCTCTTGCTAAGTTAAACTAAAAATTGAAAATTTGATCATTATTACACCATTAATTTTTGTGTCAACTGCAATTAGTAAATATGACCTTCATAATTGGTCAGCCCGTTATGAATATGAAAATGTGGTAACATAGTTCACATTTATTTAAGTTGTTGAGTGTGGAAACCTAGTTCACACTTGTGAGAGAGAAAAATATGAAAATGTGATAACATAGTTCACATTTGTAAAAGCGGTTGAGTGTGGTAACCTAGTTCACACTTGTGTGAGAGAAAAATATGAAAAAGTGGTAACATAGTTCACATTTGTAAAAGTTGCTGAGTGTGGTAACATAGTTCACACCTTTAGAGAGAAACAAGAAATGTGGATACTAAGTTTACATTCGAATGTAAAACGTGTTTTACTAAGGTGAAATTTTCAGGTATTCAATTCAATGTAAGAATATGTATTTGTGCTTATCCTATTCTAGCTGTTCAAGGTCATAGAATATACGTAGTCGGCTTAGCTCATTTGGCAACGACACCAACGAGTCTTGTTCGGCTTTCAGGTCTTACGACATACGTATAGTCATTTCGAGAGTTGGCGGGGACACCAACGTATCAGGATGGCCGACTGTTAGAACATAATTATTTTTTAACCAATTAAATTATTCAACCAAATTGATTTGATTCTACTTTGTATTGTTTATAATTAATTTGGGTTATCTAACGACCAAGTAAGATCGTATAAATTGGATAATTGTGTATTTTAAAGCTTACAGGCCCAAGATGAAGACAAAATGAAAACAAAGAAACAAAAGATGAATTTTTAAAAATATTACAGAAAGAAATAGATGACACAAGCAATGAAATAATACTAATGGGTGACCTAAACGGAAGGGTTGGAAACGAAAATAAAGAGCTAGAAAGGCATATAGGTTGCGAGGGTGAAATAACAAGAAACTCTAACGGAAAGAGGATAATAGAATTAAGTGTTGAAAATGACCTAATAATCTTAAACTCAAAATTTAGGCACAGAGACATGCACAAATACACTCGAGAGGACATCAGTAAAAATCTTGGTAAAAATCAAAAGTCAATAATTGACTATTTCGTGGTAAGTAAAAATATAGAAAGGCAGGTGACAGACGTAAAATCCAGTAGAGGACCAGAGATAGAAAGTGATCATTACCTGGTAAAAATGAATATGAAAGGCAAGATAGAAAATAACAAAAAACAAGGACGAGTGGTGATAAGAGAAAAATAAAAACACATTTGCTTAAAAACATAGATATAGCAGAAAAATTCCAGAAATTAATAGAAGAAAGTTTGGAAGAAAACATATGGAAATCAACAGAAAACAAATGGGAACTCTACAAGACAGTACTATTAAAAGCACCAAAAGAAGCATGCGGAGTAGCAAAAGTAGGAAATACCAACTTCAAGAAACAGAGGAAATAAAAAAGGCAGTAAAGAAAAAAAAAGAGAAATGGAAAAAATACCTGAGCAACAAAATCAATGAAAACTATGAAGAATACAAAAAAGCAAGAAAGAGCACAAAAAATATGATAATGGAAGCTAAGAAAGATTCTTGGATACAATTTGGAAACAAACTAAAAGAAACATTTACAGAGAATCAAAAACTATTCTATGGAGCCTTAAAACAGATGAGAAATAAGAAACAACCCACCTTGCCAAACATCAAAGACAAAGAAAATAAAATCATCTACCAAGAGAAAGAAATTTTGAGCAGATGGAAACAATATTTCGAAGAGCTATTAAATGAAGACGCAACTGAACGACAGAAGGAAAGTAGAAGAACTCCGCAAGACAACGAAGAAGATCAGCAGAGGACAGAAGTCACAAACCATAACAACGAAGTAAGCGAAGAAGAATTAAAACAAGCATTAGCAAAAATAAAGATAGGAAAAGCGGCAGGACACGATAATGTAACACCAGAAATGATAAAATACAGCGGAATTCTCCAGACTCAGAGAAATAATGACACACGCACTAAAAACAAAGGAAGCACCAGAAGACTGGCAAATCGGGGTCATTATTCCACTATTTAAGAAAGGAGACAGTAAGGACTGCAAAAACTACCGAGGTATCACGCTGTTGAGTGTAGCAGGAAAGCTCTTCGCAAGAGTATTAGAGAAAAGGATAAGGGAAAAAGTAGAACATACAATTGAAGAAACGCAGTGCGGATTCCGAACGTACAGAGCGGTCCAAGATCATATATTTGTACTGAGACAAATTTGTGAAAAAGCAAAACAAACGGGAAGGAAAATACACGCATGCTTTGTAGACCTAGAGAAGGCGTTTGACAGAATAAGGAGGGAAGACGCCTGGAAGAGCCTAGAGAAAAGAGGAGTGGACAAAGAAACAATACAACAAATAAAGAGCCTATATAAAAGCACCAAAGTGTATGTGCGAATGAAAAATCAAACAACAAATATGTTCGAGGTGAAGCAAGGCCTTAGACAAGGATGTGTCTTAAGCGCCATACTCTTCTCACATATTTTGGACGACGTTATAAAATGCTGTAAAGAGAAAATAAAACCATACCAGGTAGGAAACTGGAAAATGGAGAAAGTAAACATCAGTGAACTCTGTTATGCAGATGACATGTTTATAGCGGCAGAAAACGAAAAAGACCTCCAGCAAAACATCAACGTTTATAACAGAGAAATGAGAAAGAAAAAC
>OX384029.1:22672168-22674668 GCA_947534325.1 Agonum fuliginosum | reverse complement strand
TGTACATGTTCATTGAAAAGAAATTTGTTATCTAATATTATCCCCAAATATTTTATTTTTTGCACTTGTTTCAATATTTCGTTTTTGAGGAATATTTTAATGGTTTTATTTACTTTTGATGTAGCTCTTGTTACAAGCATTACTTGTGATTTCGTTTCGTTGAACGTTATTTTGTTTTGAGTTGCCCAAGATGTAACCTTTTGCAGCTCTATATTTGCACTGTTTTCTGCTGCTGCTACTGTTCTCCCGCTAGCGAGAATAATTAAATCATCGGCAAATGCTATAGCCTTAGTGCTTCTCTTGAATTCCAGATTTAGTAAAGAATTGTATTGTAGATTCCAAAAACCTGGTCCACTGCATGAGCCTTGTGGGCATCCTCGATTTACTGCTTTCAGGACCTTAATTCCGTTTACTTCTAATGCTGCTTCTCTATTTTCGAAGTATTTTTTCGCCAACTCATAAAGGTTTCTGGGACATTTGAGATCTTTCATAGCTTTTATTATGGCCGGCCACCATGCTGCATTGAATGCTCCTTTAACATCTAGGCTTACCATAACTACTATCCTTTTATCTTTGAGGTTTTGTGTGACATATTCCATCAACTCTATTATAGCATCAGTAGTACCTTTATTTTGTATAAATCCAAATTGATTTTTGTTTAGTAATTCGTTTGAATGCATGTAATTCATAATTCTATTAATCATTAATTTTTCTAGAACTTTTCCACCAACGTTTAATAAGCTTATAGGCCTGTATTTGGATGGTTCGCTTGAATTTTCTTTGCCTGGTTTAACTATTGGTATGATTATAGCTTTCTTCCATTCTCCAGGAAAATGCGCTCTTTGTAGGCATTGATTATATACTTCTGTTATAAAAAGTGGATATGTACTAAAAACTCTTAGCAATATAGAGCTTGTAACACCGTCTTCTCCAGGGGCCTTTTTTGGGTTCATGTTTTTAAGGATTGTTCCCAGTTCTTCTTCCTGTATTTCGTGGTCGTATGTTGTATTCACAGGTTCTTTGATTTCGTTCCTTATTTGTTTGTGATATTCACTGTCATCTGATTCTCTGTCTTCTGGTACAAACTCATTCATCATCAGTTCCAGTGTACTTTTCGTGTCTGTTGTGTATTGTCCATTTTCGTCCTTGATTGTAGTTAAAGTTAAATTGCGTTTTGTTTTTCCAGCTGCTATTTTATAAACAGCATTCCATGGGTTGGTTTTATTTGTTAAGTTGCAATATTCTTTCCATGAGTCTATTTTACTTTTATTAATTTTTTGTTTGTACATAGCTTTCTCCTTTTCGTAATATTTCTTTCTTTCTTCTCTGATCACCTCATTATTCTTTGTTCTTTGGTATCTTCTCCTTAGTGCATTGACCTTTTTCCTCATTAT
Source organism: Agonum fuliginosum (assembly GCA_947534325.1). NCBI lineage: Eukaryota > Metazoa > Arthropoda > Insecta > Coleoptera > Carabidae > Agonum > Agonum fuliginosum. The sequence continues at coordinate 22,673,274 of OX384029.1, read as the reverse complement.
TGTGAGCTCTTCATTCCACCAGGGTACTGTTCTTCCTGGCTTTACGAAATTATTAGCTTTGGCAACATGGAAAGATCTTCTACATGCTGTAAGTATCGCTGTATTGTACTGTTCTATGAACAACGGCAGATTTGCTTCTTGCTTAATTTTTCTATTTAGTTCTTCGTCCAATTTTTCTGATAGTATTTCTTGATTTCCACACTGGGCTAATCTTGATAGTTCTTCTTTTATATTTTTGTCAAAAACTTCCCATTTTTCTTGCTTTATTATAAATTTTGATCTGAGGTGTTGAATCTGTACTGTGTTTTGTTTTGATACTTTTATTTCATAAGCTAGAATTCTGTGATCTGAGCAGCTTTCTTCTTCTTCTATTCTCCAGTTTTTTATTCTGTTTACAATTTGGTGGCTTGTTATTGTTAAATCTATATTACTTTTCCCTCTGCCATTATCAAATGTAAACTGTTCGCTTTTTTCGTTTATTATAAATAATTCTTGTGTTGTCATAAACGTTTCAACAGCTACTCCCCTTGCGTTAGTCTGAACGTCGTGCCATAAGGTTGATCTAGCATTGCTGTCGACTGCTATTATGAATGCTTGGTTCCCTATGAAGTCGATAATTTTTTGTAACTGCTCTAAATTTATTTTCACATCTTGTGTTCCATCGAAGTAGGCAGAAATAGCATATAGTTTCTTGCCCTTGTACATCATTTCTATAACAATTGTATCTTCATTTGATAACTGACTGATTGTTATTACGTCTATATCCCTATTCCGTGCTAGAATTGCTGCTCGTTTATGTCCGTTCCCTTGAACATATATTTGAATTTGATTTGGGATACATCTTAGCTTGTTTTCTACTGTGTAGGGTTCTTGAATAAGAACTAGATCTATGTCTTGGTCTTCCATAACTTTTAATAAATTTGTGGTGGCTGCTTTTGAGTGTTGAAGGTTAATTTGCATTATCCTAATCTCTTCCCTGTCTCTATTTATTGTTGTTTTGTTGCTTTCCCCTTTCGGTTTTCTTGTCTCGTTGTTATCTTGTTTATACAATGCGAATTTAATAGTTTATATTTTGTATAGTTCTATTTAGAGCATTTTTGTAACAG